>JACVVK020000094.1:100000-320000 GCA_018292915.2 Batillaria attramentaria
GGCCTGGGTGTTCAAGATGGAAGGACTTGTTAATCAGTGACTCACGACTTGGGGTTTTGGCCTGTTACCCGGACCAGTCCCTAACAGCAGAACCAAGAGCTGATAAGGAAGAGCTTATCACGTACTATAGGGTCGGGTTCGCGTTGATAGATTCTCAAAGACAACGCTGGAGAGATTACTGGGAGACAGGATGGAGTGCACGGGGGCTTTTCTGAGCACAGAGAATACCGTCTTGAGCTGAACTGGACTACACTTACTGAATGCGTATCCGCTTGAGTGGATTTGTTTTGCAGAATAGGAATTCATTGGAGTGTGAACAGTCTGGGGATGGTGACAGACCTGCTAGTCAGTCAGCCTAACCAAACTGTAACCACTTCATTAAGGATATACAGTGTACCCTGATTTTAATGATGTTCCAGGCCGCAGTAGCCGGAAAAATGCAGAAAAACTTGCCACTCAGGTGAATACTGACCTTCTGTAGCCTGTGATGAGTCCTCCTTTATTGGTTGTTGGCAAAAACCATATTTAAAAAAAAAAAAAAGGAAAAAAAAAGAAAAGGCTAACTTGTATGAACATATCCCAGGTATATAAAACTCCAGACCTCTACCTCTACCATTTTGCTTTGCATTCTTATCTCAGCCTTGTTATATTTTCCGAAATAATCTGCAGGACAATTTGTGCATATATGATATTGTATACAGCTGCTTCTAGTCTTTCACTGCTGATTCTGTGTAAGATTTCACTGGTCAGAAATCCTAGTGTGCAATGCTTCAGTGTATTAGGTTATGATTCTGCATTTTGACAGCTGTCATGCGCACCAGCTGATATACAGGTACATTCCAAACTAAGTGGGGAGGGAGAGAGAGAGAGAGAGAGAGAGAGAGAGAGAGAGAGAGAGAGAGGCTAGCTAGCAGGCTTTGCATGCTCGAGCTGGAAATATATCCCCTTGACCTTAGTGCACTCTGTGTGTGTGTGTGTGTGTGTGTGTGTGTGTGTGTGTGTGTGTGTGTGCATGCTTGTGTTTCCTTTAATCATTTTTGGGTGTTTTATATTTTACTTGATAGATTTGTGTATTTTTCTACGTTTAACTCTCAATCCTCAGGAATGTCTGTATAACTATTTTTGTAATGAAGTACATCTGCTGTCTGTGTTTGATTTATAACACACATCTCCACATGACAATTTTAATGATCATTTGTTAAATTCAAGACAAAAATGAGCTGAAATTACACGAATAAATTAAAATGAATCAAAAGCCTCGTAGTGGCGCTTAGATCTGATACCAAGGTAGATAATTTTTCAGGGCAGTCTTACCAGCGTCAGGCAGAAGGTGACCCATTCTTTTTTGAGGCTGGTGAGTCTACTGTTTGATGTATCATGCATTTCATGTGTGCGATAGGGGTTCCACTGAGGGTGTGTTTGGGTGTGGAAAATTGTCTATCCTGGTTTCAGATTACAGAGTTACAAGAATGGTAAATGTTACGACATGTAAATAAAAAGAAAACTGTTTTCGAAAATAAAAGCAGGGTTGCACATTTTCCACAGCTTCTATAGGACAAAGTGTCCTGGAAACAGCAAAGTGATAGGACACAGTGTCCTGGCCACTTTGTGGCAATAAAAATTTTAATAGGACAAATGTCCGCTTGAGGTGGGAAAAATAGGACATTTAAAATTTTTATAGGTCAATGTCCTGGGACCGACTTAAATGTGCAACCCTGTAAAAGGCAAACATTTTTTTGACAATGTTTGTTTTTCATCTGGTTATACTTGTACCTTGTTTTGTCTCTGCAGAGTGAGGCAAACCCACGCCTCTTGTATTTCAGATCAAAACATCTTGTGGTTTGGCTGGTGGAAGCCATTACTAGGTAACCTGTATGCAACAGTTCCAAGCACTCAAGAAGAACAAACAATAAACCCACCAGATTAGCTCTATATAAGACATTGCTGATCAGCTTATGCATGTGTGAAGCTCTTAGTGAAAATGCTGAGTTGTTCCTAGGGAAATACGACACCCGTTGTTGACCAGTAACGGTGGTAAGAAGAATGCTGGCTTACTAAGCGAGCTGAGGACAGCCTGATCGTGAAGATCTGCTACATGTACCGTCGAATATTCAAAGCGCCAAAGTGCTTCTCAAGTCCATGTGGGTGACTGGAAGTTTTATCTATTGCAGCACATCATTAAACACATTCCTTAAAATAAAGGCACAGGTAGATTGTTGCTGGACGGAAAATTGCCAATTTTCTGTGCGTCTCCAGTGTGTTGTTAAGTGTTGAGGTAACGCTGACAGAGGAAACGCTCTTCAGCTTCAACCACACACAGCGTAGAAGCTGTGAACAAGACGCGTGTGTGTGTGTGTGTGTGTGTGTGTGTTTGTGTTTGTGTTGTGATGCCACTGATTTTACCGTTTTTGTTTGATTCAGTCATGGAGAACTGAGTTTTACAATAACACATTCACAAACTCTGCTTCTCTCTTGACATAATCCTGGTTGATCAGTTCTTCCCAGTTCCGTTCTGTGAATCGTGCCTGGAAAAACGGCCTGAACTCAAACGTACAGTTTAAGAAAACCGCCGTTCAGCGTTACAACCAGTTTTCATTATACATGTAATACCGCTCGTAAACCTACTAGTATATCCAGTCGTGTCAGTGCAGCAAGAGTCCTCCACACCGTGACTCGTGCTCCGGGGGCTACGTGTCGGGAGGAGAAAACGTGACGTTGCCCAGGCTACGTGTCAGAAGACGTGACCTTGGGCCGGGCTACGTATCATCAGAAGAAGTGGTGTTGTTGCCTGGGCTACGTGTCAAAGGCGATGTAATTTCGTTGCCTGGGCTATGTGCCTGAAGACGAAGTAGTAATGTCGTTGCCTGGGATATGTGTTAGAAGACGAAGTGATGTCGTTGCTTGGGCCACGTGTTAGAAGACGAAAGGATGTTGTTGCTTGGGCTACGTGTCAGAAGAAGAAGTGATGTCGTTGCCTGAGATATGTCACGTGTTAGAAGACGAAGTGATGTCGTTGCTTGGGCTACGTGTCATCAGAAGAAGTACTGTCGTTGCCTGGGCTACGTGTCGTCAGAAGAAGTACTGTCGTTGCCTGGGCTACGTGTCAGAAGACGAAGCAATGTCGTTGCTTGGGCTACGTGCTAGAAGACGAAGTGATGTTGCTTGGAAAACGCGTCAGAAGACGAAGTGATGTTGCCTGGGCTACGTGTCACCAGAAGTAATGTCGTTGCCAGGGTTACGTGTCAGAAGAATACATGATGTCATTACCTGGGCTACTTGTCAAAAGATGTGATGTTACCTTCGTTACGTGTCAGAAGAATTAATGTCTTCCAGCCGCATCGAGGGTACAGGTTCCACCTTCTGCCCGCGTTTGCCGTTCAGCAGTCCTCTGTTTCGGCCATTTTTGTCGTCGCTGACCTCAGACGCGTTGTCATTGTCGTCGTCGTCATCATCATCGATCTCACTGAGCTTGATGAGGCAGAGCACCGTGAGGCGGTAGAAGACAAGGCAGACGATGAGCAAATTCTTGCAGACGAAGAAGATGATTGAATAGGTGATGAGGTTGTATTTGAATAAGGCGTATATTCTGACTCCGGCGTACGGCCCGTCCTAAACAACGAAGAAAGAAGAAATGTCAGGTGTGCAGCTTTTTTTCACTGAATTCTACGTCAACCCGATGAGCGACA
This sequence comes from Batillaria attramentaria, assembly GCA_018292915.2. Lineage (NCBI taxonomy): Eukaryota > Metazoa > Mollusca > Gastropoda > Batillariidae > Batillaria > Batillaria attramentaria. Next base: position 103,687 of record JACVVK020000094.1, read on the forward strand.
GTGTGTTTCAGAAGCCAAGGCAAGTTTTGTCATATCTTTTGGCTCGTTTGAAGGTCAGTTAAGTTAGAATAAATATAAACTGGACACTGTAAGAAAGAGCGATGGAAAGAAAGAAAGAAAGGAACTGAGAAACAAACAAACAATTAAGCAAAAAAATAACACACAAGCTTTTCTTCAAGGTTCTCTTTCGCTTAAATGGTCCCGCCCTCCGTTATGCTGTTGACTATCAGTAATGCTTACCTCAATTCCCGTTGTTCTAGAAGGTTTATCAGTAAGTTACATTGTACCACCACGACCATATTGGCCGAATGAGGAACAGTACTGCAATAACTGTCTGTGACTCTTGTAGACACCCCCGGAGGTACCGTTTCAGCAGATATCCAAATTATTTCAAGGCTTATGGTAGATCCAAATTATTTCAAAGCTCATGGTCTATCATATTACCTGCACCAACACGCTGAAAGTGAGGGCCCAGATTTCTGTGGCAAAAATCAATTCTCCAAGGGAACGCTTCTTGGCCCGTCCTTGTCGTCTGCTACTGGACGACTGTGACGGTTCGGGTTCCGCGAGCGCCACACGGATTTTCCTGCAGACAGATTATAAATTAAAGCATGCGTGGATACAGTAGAAACACGCACAGAAGCAGACGCATCGTCCGTGTCGGTGAGGATACTGATAATCGTAAGCGTAATGAAAACGACACTGTAGCAGTGACCAAGAGTCCGATATGGGTCTCTTGCACTGGCACGTGTACGAGGCTCAGCAGGGACAACGGGGGACATAAAGACCAGAGAGCTGTGTGCACGTTACGGGACGATACCGCCAAAGACAAATGTACAGAAACAAAACAAAAGAAAACAACCACCACCCCAGAAAGAGATGCAGTAAGGTGGTTTGCTGATCAAATCTGTCGGTCCGTTGGACACTTTTAACATTTTTTTTTTAATCTTTATTTTTTATGGGGTAGAGTGAGTACTGTGAACACAGAGTCGCGCAAGGAAACGGCACACACACACACACACACACACACACACACACACACACACACACACACACACACACACACACACACACACACAATCTCACCTAGGGCTTCGGGTGGCGGTAAGGACGAAGGTGAACTGTAGCAAGCTGAGCGACCACACGCCCAGTATAATGTAGGTCAGCAGCTCGTCGCTGCGCACATCGGTCTCGTCAAAGAGCTCGAACAGCTCCATGTTGTCAGAAGCGATGCCCATGAAGACGAAGAGAAGCTGGGACAGCTCCTGGCGGGTCAGTTCGCCCCGGGGCAGGAACCAGCGACAGAGGACAAGCAGGAACAACAGCGTCTGTTCGATGATGGCCACCCACACGTCCGACTCAAGCTTGAAGGGCACTGTTAGCTGGTGAGACAAAGCCAGTGGAACCCCAGTTAACGTAAGTATGGCAAGACACATGGCAAGTCCTATATGCAATGCTCCTTGAGTATCTTGTCCACAGAGACACTGGTGAGACAAAGCCAGTGGAACCCTTAACGTAAATATGGCAAGACGCATGGCAAGTCCTATATGCTCCTTGAGTATCATGTCCACGGATACACTGGCGAGACAAAGCCAGTGGGACCCTTAACGTAAATATGGCAAGATACATGGCAAGTCCTATATGCCTTCTTTGTATAACTTAGTACATGTATTGTGTAATTTCTTGAACTGGCTCAAAGCACCACGAGCTGAACCCAACACGCACACTCCCGCGAATCACACGCTCTCACACACTGGACACGAACACCTTACAATCACATGGTGCGAAGAGTCAGCTGAGCAAATTAAGTTTCGGAATTTAGAATTGCATTTATTTTCAAATTTTGTGGGCTGAACATTTCCAAAGCAGAGAGGGGATTTCGACTTTGACATTTTATTGATTAGACCGTTGAGCCATATCAGTGGAGTGAGGTTTTTCCCCCCCAGTTATATACATGTAGTACATCACTGGTCCTCTCTTAACAGCCATCGTGATCGGACACGGGGTAACAAGATTTACAGCTGCAGACATACAGACATAATCCAATTATACATGACTGTAAGACAACAACAACAGTATCAGCATCAGCCGACGGCTGTAGTACTATACTATAGTTTAACAATGTGATTTCATTCCAATCGTTACCTCTCAATGAGAATACTCTATACAGATATCTAGAGATGTGCTTAATTGCGTCATCAGAGTCCAAAGCAGAGAGGGGAGGAAGCCGGAGTACCCGGACAGAACCCCCGACCATCGGCCCTTGAGAATCATGTCCACCGGTGGAGACAGCTGGTCAGTCCAGGAAACAATAAAAATTATGTAAGTTCACTTTCGCATCGTCCATTGCCTCGCCTATATATATATATAATATACTGACCCCCTGGACATCTTGGAGCCCAGTGATGTTGCTGAACTTGTTTTCGAAGTCATGCAGTCTGTGGAGCTCCACCAACCAGATGGACGGCAACACGGCACACAGGTAAGCCAGGAAACACGGGCAGAACCTGCACACGTGCACGGCAACAGAAACTAAATTATCACCAAGAAGAATAAAGCGCATGGATAATAATAATAATAATAATAATAGAATATTTATATAGCGTCTAACCTTATCTAAGCTCTAGGCGCTTTACATACAATACATATTTATTCATATTAAGACACAAGAAGACACAAAACACAGATAAAACAAGCACAAGACAGTTAAAACTGACAAAACAGATAAAAACTAATAAAACTCATATCCACACACACACACACACACACACACACACACACACACACGATGGTCGATTGGTAGAGCATTGGATTTTCACTGCTCGGGTCGTGAGTTCGAATCCCAGCTGGGGCCAAATATTTGTGATGGCTTTTTTTTCTTGTTGCCCCGTCTTTGATATCACTCATATGTGGTGGAAAAGGACGTTAAACACCAAACACCCATTCACCCACCTCTCTTTTGGTGGGATAGAAAGGTAGTCCGTTTGTACGGACCGTGTTTTGTTTTGTTTTTGTTTTTTTACTACTTTATTGTCCCTTTCGGGAAATTCGGGCTGCTTCCCCCGGGGGAAGCGCGTCGCCGCGGTGTAGCGCCACCCGATACTTTTTTTAAAATTTTTTTTTACAATTTTTCTGGGGGAGGAAAGCCGGATAACCCGGAGAGAAACCCCCGATGAGCAGGCCGGCAGCCAGGGAAAAACCGGTATCACATATCACAAGCTCGACCTGGGCTCGAACCCACGCTTCATCGCCAGGACATTGGTGACGGCCGTTCAGAAGCGCAAAGGCTAAATCCGACGCGCTACATATTAGACCACCGCTCACCCCGTGTACAGAAATATGACGGCCTCCCCACCCCAGCTGCCCTCTTTCTATTAATCAAGTCGTGTGCTTGCGGTGGAAATGGCTGTTTTGGCAGTGATAGAGGAAAAACCAAGAAACAAACGTCGCAAACTTCACTACAGGAGGGGAGGCCGCATCGAGGATGGCGGACGGTGTGTTAATGGAGCGATGGCTGAAGTGTATGAAACCACGCAAGTTCTGTTTCTAGAAAGCGTTGAATAGGAAACGGGGACCATTCCTTTGTGAGTTTTAATCTACGGACAGCACAACGTTCATCTCCAGCCTTATTCTACATGTTATAATGACCCCAGTGGAGCACTCACGCAGCTGAATCCAAACGCAGACCCATAAACCCAAAAGCGCTCAACCTTGAAAGACTTCCTCGCTTTGAACAGCCCCGGGGCAGCGGATACCATTTACAACAACCTGGGCCCGTATGTAGAACTCGAGGTTAATTAAACCCACGGCTACGGGCCTAACCCAGACTAGGACAAAAGAAACCCCACAACAAAATTAAATAAAAAAGGAAGCGAAGAGACAAAGACAAAAATCCTTCTACAACGGCATAGGCACCTTGCTGGAATGGACCCGCTTCCTGATTTAAAACAAAACAACAACCAAAAAAAACAAACAAACAAACCCCCCCCCCCAAAAAAAAAAAAAAAAAAAATCACCCTAGAGCTAGTTTAGTTCGAGGCTAGACTCTAACCCGGGGCTAAATTCCCTAACCCCGACTTTTAACATGGGGGCCCTGGAGGCAAACGGTCGTACATGCTGTCCTCTTTCCTACTTGTGCACATTTACACGGACAAACTGTGAGATTTTTTTTTCTTTTTTCAGCAACGTGCCCATGAGAACTAAAAATGCAAAGTAGATTCATGATATCCATTCCCCATATGCGTCCGATATGCTATTTTTTATTGTGAATTGTTCAATTGCTCGTGCATGTACGTGTGTGTCTTTGTCGCAGAAGAGCAAATGTCATTCTCAATAATTTATTCTTATAATTTTTTAACTGCATTTCACTTTACAGTCATTTAAGAAAAGGGTGTGCTCGTTGCGTCAGTGTCGTTGGCTCTTGGACAAATAATGTAGCCTCCGTTACTGCAAGTTCGGGTTAGATTTTTCAACCCTTTTATTGTGCGTTGAGAAAATGATCAAACGCTACTCTGTTACCGCCGAAGCCATTAGTACAAGGTCAAACCAACAATGTTTGGCACTGTGTCGAAATTGACCAAATAATTATGCATGGACATGCAAGAACCAACCCGGTTGAAGCACAGCTTATGTGGAGTTTCCTTTGTCACAAGGAAACGACCATTAGTTGAGGCAGAGGGATTTTATTGTCTACTGACTGAGTGAATCGACCCGGATTCACAGTTTATGTTTTGGAGTCGTGAACGGCGCAAGGCCATGTGTCGCATCTTTCGAAGCCAACCAAGTGCTTAAAAAACTTGGGAGGAGCGACTGACGTCTTCACCAACCACTGCCTTTTGTTAGAAGGGTGGGTGGGTGGGTGCGTGTTTGGGGGTTTAACGTCCTTTTTCACCACATACGGGTGATATCAAAGACGAGGCAACGACGAAAAAGCCAGCACAAATATTTGGCCCCAGCTGGGATACGAACTCACGACCCGAGCATTATAAGTCCAATGCTCTACCATTCGGCCACCCCAGCTCAACGCCTTTTGTTAGAAAACTTGAGTGTTGTTAAATAAGAAATACACCAGTCTACCTTCCGTTAATTGAGAAAACAAACTATAAAAAAAACCAATGTAGGCTTTTTTTTTCAAACTACAATGATTTCACCGACTTTGTCTTTGCCCACTTTTGGACCGAAAACAAAAGTACTTACCTAGAAAAAATAAATAAGAATACACTTAGTTGTCCTCGTGGATTTTTTTCTGCCTCCTCTTCGGTATTATTCTTGAGCGCGCGCGCGCGCACGCACACACACACACACACACACACACACACACACACACACACACACACACACACACACACACACACACACACACACACACACACACACACACACTCTCTCTCTCTCTCTCTCTCTCTCTCTCTGCCTCTGTTATTGTCTGGCTGTGTGTCTGTGACTAGATCAATTAACGGGCTTCATTTTATACTTGTGGTGCAATCGACTCCTTTGTATTTTCCCCTCCCACGAACCTGTATTTTTTTTCATTTGGGATATACGTATCAGAATTACACACACTCTTGTCATGAGAGCCCTTGGAAAGCTTTTGTATAGGAAAAACAGGTGTTAAAAGCTTTTCACGAGTGAAATCGTCAATCATCGCAGGGACCGTTTTACCTGACATCTCAGTATCACGTCAAGGGGGACGACAGCGAGACGGCAGGGAAAAAAACAAACAAACCCAAAATGTCAGGAGTCTTCTCATATGCCTCTACACAGTTGGCTTCCGATTCACACGGGACCACCTCGGCAAATACACTTGGCTTAAATGTCAATGCATGCTACTGTCCTGTGTCAGCCAGTCAAAATTCCTGACAACTGACTGAAACTCTAACAACGTAACAAGACCAGAAAAAGTCAGTCGTAAGTGCATTATCACACTAGCTGCCTACTTGTGTCTCAGTGATCTCGTCACTTTAGTACGGCAAGAGGAACTTAAGCAGCCAGAACACCAGACTTTGTACGCATACTAAATCGAATTAGTACGTGTACTAAGTCGATCAATCCAAAGGCCCCATTCCTATCACGTGACAAATATTACGCGTACCGTATCACCCGGCAAGCCAGACTGACTGAGCAGCCATAAGTCCCGAACTGATTCGATTTAGTACGCGTACTAAGTAAACCAGTCAGAAGTCCCGAATTAGTACGTATATGGTGGAAAAGGACGTTAAACCCCCAAACACCCTCCCACCAACCCCGAATTAGTACGCCGCGTACCAGGCTATTTCGAGTAGAAGTCTGCCCATCCCGTGACCGGACACGAGTTTCAACTCTTGCAGTTTAACTGAAAGCGAAATAAGCTGTCCTCATCTCATCTTACTGGTGTTCTAATTTGTTGTAAGTCTGGCAAGTTATCTGTCTCGAGTTTTTAGGAACGGCAAGTTTGAAAACTACATCATTCGTTAGATATACATTATACTGCAGGGAACATGTATACGTGTATTTATTGTTATGATGTGCACAAGCTTGCTGTTCTGAATCCTCCACATGTCCAGTATTTTTCTTAGGTATGTGCGCCTGGTTTGTATTTGCCTCCACGGCCTATGACCGTGGCACTACTCTACTCATAAGTCAAGTTAGTTCATGTATGTTTATAGTGCACACACAGTGTTCTCGTCCTTGTCATTGTATTGTTCATATATACAGTATATATATGAGGACGCATGAGGACGTTAACGGCCAGGAGCACGACCAGGATGTTCTGCTGGCGGAACGACACCACCACCCACACCGCCGCGCCTGAGTGAGCAAGCAGCAGCAGCCGCACCAGGATAGCCGTGACCACCGTGTAATGACCGTGACACGCGTTCAAACCGTCACGCTTGGCTGAACTTTCGGTATCCATATATATATATATACCAAAAGCAGATTAAAAAAAAAGTTTGAAAACTAGCTTGCAGACTAGCAACTTTTACTGTTTCAAATGTAGGTCATTTCATTTCATGTCATTTCATGTCAGTCATTTCGTCTCGTCTCGGGGGAGCCGGGGTAGCCGAATGGCAGAGCGTTGGACTCTCAACGCTCGGGTCGTGGATTCGAATCCCGGCTGGGGTCAAATATTTGTGCTGTCCTTTTTCTCGTTGCCCCGTCTTGGATATCACCCTTATGGCAGAAAAGGACGTAAAACTCCCCCAAACCCACCCCACCCTCCTCTGGTTTCGTCTCGTCACGTCCTATCCTATGCTATACTATCCTGCACTTAACAGGTAACAGACCAGAAATAGCTTCCGGGTCATGTAGAAACAAGTACGCTAAATTTAGTAGAAAATCTTTGCCCCTTTTAAAATTTGTGTGCAGAGTAAAAAATGGCAACCTGGAGCTTTTCGTTCGCTTTGTAAACAAGTTTCATGCCAGGTAATAGTAAAATTAGGGAAAAATGAGCCTGGCTTGCGGGCTATTGTATATCATGCACGGCTGGCACAGGAGCCAGCAGACGACCGTGGAATGATGGGGTATGTGGTCGCTGCAAACATTGCCAAAAAAACGGAATATTGGAATTTGTTGAAATTTACTCTACACATGAGTCTATGGCTGCCTGATTTTTGTGAATTTTGGCCGGTGAATTTTAAAGCATTTCTAGGGTGTCATCTGCAACGTTATGTGTAAGAGGAATATATAGCGTTTTCCTCCAAATTTGGATCTATGGTACGTAGCCTCACCATTTGCTCTCCCGGCCCTTCCGCTTGACCAAGGTGTAGATGGTCTCGATGAGCATAAGGACGTTAACGGCCAGGAGCACGACCAGGATGTTCTGCTGGCGGAGCGACACCACCACCCACACCGCTGCGCCTGAGTGAGCAAGCAGCAGCAGCCGCACCAGGATGGCCGTGACCACCGTGTAATGACCGTGACACGCGTTCAAACCGTCACGCTTGGCTGAACTTTCGGTATCCATGCCCTGACTATCTCTGTCTCTCTCCATGCTGTCTTGGTCGTTGATACGCTTGCCCATAGTGTACGGTGCTGCGTCTCAGATAGGAGGATGAGTTCGTTCGTGGTATGTAGATCTTGTTTCCAAATTAATGTAGGAGCATGCCTTGGAGTGCACAAGGTCTTTCTTCCTTCTCGCCTTCGAAATCCTGTAAAAAAAAAAAAAATTGCAAGAAGAAACTGGAATGTCAGTGGAAGACAAAGGGTTCCTCAAGGTTGTACAATCACATTTTTGTTTCCTGGGGAACTAAGGATTAGCAAAAAAACCGAAGTAATTAGTTACAAATTTTGTGCATTGCATGCGTGAATTAAAAAAACAAAACAAAAACAAGTTTCCTGGGGAACTAAGGATTAGCAAAAAAAACCCGAAGTAATTAGTTACAAATTTTGTGCATTGCATGCGTGAATACAAAAAACAAACAAAAACAAAACAAAACAAAAAGTAAACACAACAAAACAGAACGAAACAAAAAACAAACAAACAAACAAACAAACAAACAAACAACAATAACAACAACAATTGACATCAACAGCCCTTTCTCAACGAAGACTGGCATTTTGCAGATTTAGAAATAGTCCTTTTTGCCTAACGAGAGTAAAACTCATTAGTGACCTTGTTCCTATAGGACCTATCACTCACTTCTTCCTTGTTGACAAATGTTTTCGGAAGGATGCAAAGTGTCAGAGTCTGACTTCGCAAACAGTTGTTTCTGACAGTTAGACGTTAGCAGTTCAGTTCATTGCAGTGCAATGCAATTCAGTTCAGTTCAGTTCAGTTCAGTTGATTGCAGTGCAATGCAATTCAGTTCAGTTCAGTTAACTGCAGTGCAGTGCAATGCAATTCAGTTCAGTTCAGTTCAGTTCACTGCGGTGCAATGCAATTCAGTTCAGTTCAGTTCATTGCAGGGCAGTGCAGTGCAATGCAATGCAATTCAGTTCAGTTCAGACGTGAAAGACAACGGAGAGACAAAAGACATGGACCAAACTTATTCCCGAGTGGTTTGTGTTCTCAAAGCTGCCAGCGACTAAGCCATTATTTCCCGCACTGTTGGCATTGCTGTGGGTGTCTTTGGAATACTACACACGTCACTCTTGCTAACAAAGCGGCGCAGTTGCAACAATACTCGAGTTGAAACGCTCAGTCAAATGCTGCTCATTTGTCTAGACCGTTCCTCTGATTTTGTTGGGGGGGCTCTCCTCTCCTCTGTCTTAGCTTTGTGTCGACTGTTGCCACTTCAGCGCTTCGCGTACATTTCTGTCTGGAATGTCAAGGACTTGCATTCAAACCAGGACGGTTTCTTCCTCGCGTGCAGCCGACAAATTTTGACGCTTGCTTCACAAGTCAAGTTTGTTTCTCACCCTTTGGGGGCATAGGAAAACCAAAACCAAAACAAAATAGAAACCTATGTAGAAATGCTCGCGCATACATAATGACTGCGACTACACTCCAATAAGCACACAGCTCTATGTAGTGCACACACACACACACACACACACACACACACACACACACACACACACACACACACACACACACACACACACACACACACACACACACACACACACACACACACTCTCTCTCTCTCTCTCTCTCTCACTCACACACACACACACACACACACACACACACACACACACACACACACACACACACACACTCACACACACACACTCACACACACACACACACACACACACACACACACACACACACACACACACACACACACACACTCTCTCTCTCTCTCTCTCTCACTCACACACACACACACACACACACACACACACACACACACACACACACACACACTCTCTCTCTCTCTCTCTCTCACTCACACACACACACACACACACACACACACACACACACACACACACACACACACACACACACACACACACACACACACACACACACACTCTCTCTCTCTCACACACACACACACACACACACACACACACACACACACACACACACACACACACACACACACACACACACACACACACACACACAACACACACACACACATCATGTACACACACGCATTCAAACAAGCGTACACATACGTGCATTCATACATGTGCGTACGCGCAACGTAATTACAAACGTAGTTAAATACATACTCGGTTACAAGAGTAAAAACTAAACTCAAGAGCTTTGGACCGATTCTTTTTGGGTGTTTGTTTCGTTTTTAACACTGACAAACAACTTCGAAAACTTGCCGCCGGTCAGCCATACACTAGGTGCAGGCGGACTGAAATCACGAAATCAGTGAAACACAACTTTCTAGTGATCGATCACTATCGGTACGATCGACCTCCGGTTCAGTTACTGAAGTATGACTAGGAAAAAAAAAAGAATGCGTTTACTTAAACCCGATGGAGCGGAGCGCGACATGTCCAAACCCACAGTGAAACCGAGAGTCACACATCATTGGAGCTTTCACGGTCGGACGAGTAACGAGTCAACAGCAACTGACAACACAACAGAGAACCGACATGACCCATAAATTAAGTTAATGTTCTCAGATAAGCGCTGGCAAATTAGTTTAGTGACGACACTAAAGTGACGTGATTGTTCTTAGCAGCTGCATGCTAATGCTCTTTACTCTCGGGATGTCAGTAAAATGATGTGTTTACGTGACACAATAGGTCACACGTTATAGTTCAGTGTCACCGACGAACAGAAATGTTATGACATGTTATGTTTTTTTTGTTGTTGTTTTGTTTTGTTTTTTTGTTTTTGTTTTTTTTTTGGGGGGGGGGGGGTCGTTGTGAGTACACACAGAACACTAGGCTCTCTCTCTCTCTCTCTCTCTCGTAACTTTCTGACGACTCTTAATCACATTGGTCTAAGGGATGTTTTCATTAGATTCAGACTTGGAATTACTACTTTGAAATGTCTCAAATACCGCTTCTGTAAAGACCCTGGTGTCTGCCTTAAATGTCCGCATTGTCCAGATGATGAAACAGAAATGCATTTTTTGTTTGTATGTCCCAGTTACAGTGCCTTGAGAAAACAGTACATTCCTGGTAAATTTACAAGGCATCCATCTTTGTTTCGATTTTCAGCAGTTATGTCTGACAGTTGTTCTAGCTTAACATATAGCGTAGCTATGTTTATACTTCAGGCGTTAGAACTTCGTGACACACTGTGTACGTGTTCCCCTCACCCCACCCCCCCTTTAGTCATGGGCCGAAAAGCCTAAACTAAATAAAAGATTTGTCATTGTCATTGTCTCTCTCTCTCTTTTCTGTAGTTTTATTTTATTTTATTGTAAATACTAACCAGTTTACCCTACCATTGCAATACTGTTAATATGTACTTGTTTCCCCCTGAGCATTATCATAAGCGGTAATTGTTCACTTGTACGACTTGTATTGCAATAAACCTCATTAAACCAAATGTTATGACAACCTACTGTTGAAACAACCTCTGGTATGGTACACTGAACCAGGACTGATGTATGAGCGAAATGCTGCGTGGCTGAAGAAACTTAGACCCAAATGGATCAACGCTTCGTTTGAAGCCTTGTTTGATGCTTTCGCATAACCCCACCGGCCTCAACAGTTAACAAAACAACAACGACGACGACAACAACAACAACAACTTGCTGAACCAATCAACCGGAACCAGCCACCACCATCACCACTGAGAAACGACCAGGTAGTCACCACTGGCAACGCTGGAGAACAGGCCAACTATAACTACAACAACAGAAACTGACCATGTGTACTAATCATCAACTTAACCAACCACCACCATTACATAAAAAGCCAAAACTGCCAACAACAACAACACTAAGGAAAAAATAACAAAAAAACCCCAAACAACAACAGCAAAAAAATTACAAAAAAACCAACACACACACACACACACACACACACACACACACACACACACACACACACACACACACACACACACACACACACACCAATAACAACAACAACAACAACAACAACAACAACAACAAAACCGACAACGTCACGACTACACTGTACCAACACTGAACAACAAGCAGTAGATATTTGAGGATGAAACCTCTACCGATGGGCTTACCGGTTTGTCTTCTTTGTCAACAGGATACCTCAAACATCCACGCTTTTCCCACAGCTAAAAGAATCAGCATCGGTGATGAAATATTATCCTTTTCCAACGACAGCAGTATCTTTCACTGATAACCTCGTCTGCAGCAGTCCCAGGCGAAGATCACAATTCTACAGAGGCATTCTGATAATATTCCTACAGCCCAGGGGTGGATGAGTGGCACACATGTGAACACCTACATTGTCCTACATACCGAAATGCGCGCCACCGACTGAATCACTTCCTACCGGCGCCCGACCGCGGCGGCCGGCTTCACCTGTTTGTGACTCTGTGTGTGTGTGCTGTACCCTAGAAAATCCGCCACCCCTTTATACGGCCCACCTGTATCTTAAAGAGGCGAGACCCCTTTTCATGAAACCGGCCGCACAGTGAAAGCCCTCGACCTATTTATACTGTATCTGACAGAAGCCAGACTGATACCGGCCCCGGCCTCTCCACCCCTTCTCTCTCTCTCTCTCTCTCTCTCTCTCTCTCTCTCACACACACACACACACACACACACACACACACACACACACACACACACACACACACACAGAGAGAGAGAGAGAGAGAGAGAGAGAGAGAGAGAGAGAGAGCCACCCGCCACCCCTTCATACGCCTCACTTGTATCCTAAAGAGGCGAGATCAGTCCCTTCCATGCAAAACATAAGCAGACAGACAGGCAGACAAGCAGACAGACAGTCAGGCACACACACACACACACACACACACACACACACACACACACACACACACACACACACACACACACACACACACACACACACACACACACACACACACACACACACAGAGCCTATTACTACTGCTTCACAGGCTGTAAGAAAGCGTTGTTCAGTTGGAGAACACAAGCTTCAGGTCACTTTACTAACAATGCTCGGGTAGTGAGTTCCGACCACTGATCCCGATTGAAAACCAACAATTTGTACTCAAGTTCCCCCTTCTTACTGACCTTTGGTATCACCCGATCGCTATGTAGTGGAAAAAGGACTTTAACACCCCCCCCCCCCACACACACACACTTACACACACGCACACACACCTCCTCCCCCCCCCCCAAAAAAAAATAAAAAAAATAAAAAAAATAAAATAAAATAAAAATCCAGGCGGCCAACCCTTCTCAGTAAAGTAAGATGACTCATTGTCAACCAAACACATGACGGCTCCGACACCTTTACCGTAGCGAAGCACGACCCCGGAACCTAGCAAAGGCGGCCATCTCACATTCCCCAAGCCATCAGCATGAAAGACACATCCACAATAAAATCCGTTTTTGAAAACCGAAGCTGGCATTCAGCTTGTACTCGAGTTTCACACGTCATCCTTTCAGCTGTCGTCTGCTCCCCCGTGGAGAACAGTTGACAAAAGACAGCGCAGCTTAAAAGCAGAAAATACCACTCCGGCTAAGTTACTCTAAGTCATTATTTAAAGAAAGTCACTAGCGTCAGACCGTTTCTCATATCGGTTTTACGTTCATGCAAGTCATAGCTTGTTTGTCTTGTGTGGCAAGATCCGTGCCTGCATAAAAGAATACCTCGTAATTCTATGTCCATAGTGTGCGCGCACTTGTTTGTGTCTCAGTGACATCTCCATATTTACATGTCGGGTGGTCGTGTAGGTGTCCTGAAGAGCTGTAAGAGACTAGTAATATTTGCCAATATACTCTATTGTCATACGGCTACCTTGCGTGCTGTCGAAAAGCTTTCTATCCTGAGCATGTCAGTTTTAAGCTATCCAAAAAGTCTTTGTTTTTCAGTAGGTTTGCAATTCAATAATGGAACAGAAGGGGATAATTAAGGGGATTATCGAGATGGTGAAGGGTTGGACGGTCAGTAATCTGGTCTTTAGTCCGATTTCCTTTTGAGAACTAAACTGATTTCTGTCGGCGTTTTTTAATTTTTTATTATTTTTTTTTAATAGAGTTTGTAGTGTACAAACTAGTTCATTTCCTTGCTTCCCTGTACTGCATATCACTTAAGGCGATACACTACTGACCCACCAACGACTGACCAACCACTGAAGGCGATACTCATCCAAGCAACCGACCGACCAAGCAAGCAACCAACCAACCAATAAACCTTTCGGAGAGCATAATCAAGTTGGCAATCCCGAGAACAAGCCGGCCTCAGTCTTTAACTTCAATTCTCACTTTAAAAAAAAAAATCGTGTCTGCATGGATTTAAATTTTGCTTAGTGGGAGTGTTGCACTTTGATTATACTCGTGTTTGCTGCAGTAAGAGCCGATAAGAAAACCGTAAATCTTTTTTTTTTTGCTGTCCCAACTCTTTGCCAGTTCCAGTGGTGTTCCTCCCAGCTCATGGGTGGAACCCACGGAGGACTCGGAAGCCGGGACAATTTTTATTATGCATGATGATGGAGATGAGGATGATAGTAAGATGATGCTATGGAGGTCCATGTGGTTTGGGACTGCGGGACAGGGCCGCATTCCACGCTTCCTGTCATAAATATCCCGGCATTAACCAGGCCCGGGAACTACGGCACCTGCGGTGCCGGCCGTGTAATCATCCACATCATACGACGTGTCATACTAAGGGAAGCACCCCCAAAGTCGCACCCGTGATGTGGGTGAATCTCGGCTGTGTGGCAACAGCCTCCCCATTGGGCCCATAGCACCCCGCTCTGGGTAGGAGCCGACCTAGGTAGGAAAAATCCCGCTTGTCTCGGCTGGGACTCGAACCCGGGTCTCCCGGTCCATGGTCCGAAGTGCTAACCACTACACTACGGGGGCCGGTAAATCTTGCCTGTTTCTCGCATACAGGGCCAATACGGAAAACGAGTCAGAAACTGACTCGGGATACTCGTGCGCGGCGGTACGAAATGTGTTAACTCGGGGGGGGGGGGGGGGGAACAAACTTGCAGACGACCGATACTCCCCACTGCGGCAGAAGGTCATAAATGTTGCCCTACTTCCGCTTCTCTGGAGCCATGTGTTCCTCCCTCCCCCGCCCCCTCCCACCTTCCATCCAGCCCGCGTCCCTCAATTTGCCTGTAATCGCAGCGTAACAGGCCGTTATGCTCCAAACTTCAACGTAAACTTCAGGGGCCTGGCTACGGACCGGGCTTGCTATCTTTATCGAGGGAAAAAATCTGTCAAGAGAGCGATATTCCATGCATCTCGCTCCTGTATGATGCAGGTCGGCGAGTGCGGCGGTAAAACAAGGGTTTATGTTGTCCGGGAAATGAACAGCGTCGTTTTTCAAGGGCCGTCTCGCTAAGAGAGTAGGGGGGAATTTCAGTTTCCGATAACATGCAGCTGTAACAGTTTGCACGACACGACAGGCTGAAGATATTTTTCTTGCTTTGTTTTGTTTTTCTTTTCGGTGGATGAGTTGGCTGGGTGTGTGTGTGGGGGGGGGGGGGGTAGACGATGGTGTGGGTAATTTTGAACTTCTTTATTCTTCCAGACGCTGGCTAGTACTTTATACTTAATTAAACCGTTTTTGTTGAAAAAAAAAACAACAACAACAACAACAACAACAAAGATTGCAAGAAACAAAGAACAAAGAACATCAGTCTAGGACTTTATCATGTACTTCATTAAACCGTTTTTGTTGCCAAAAAACCCAAAAAAAAAACCCCAAAAAAAACCAACAACAACAAAGAATGCAAGAAACTAACAAAGAAACACAGAACATCAGTTACACCAACAGAAAACTTTCTGGTGCGGCTTCTTTTTCTTGTTGTTGGCACACTGTGCCCACAAAACAGAACTGAAAAAAAGGTCCGAGTAGATTTCGTAAAGTACCGAACATTTCAACCACCACTGACCTACACCACCCAACATCATGATCCACAACAACACCACAACAAAACCAACCAACCCAAACCACATCCAAACCGGATCAGAAAGACCGGTTTGAGAAAACTTGAAAAAACGAACAAACAAAAAAACAACAAACCCAACCGACCCAAACCAAACCCAAACAGGATCAGAAAGACCGGTTTGAGAAAACTTGGAAAAAAAAAAACAACCAACCGACCCAAACCAAACCCAAACCGAATCAGAAAAACCGGTTTGAGAAAACTTGAAAAAAACAACAAACCCAACCGACCCAAACCAAACCCAAACCGGATCAGAAAGACCGGTTTGAGAAAACTTGAAAAAAAAGAAGTCAAAAGTCAAGGAGACTACGTAAGAAGTCACCCATGGGATGTTGGGGATCAGTCCTGTATGTTATCTAACGTCTATGTTCCCCTAAGTCTATGTTCCCGGAGGTCTATGTTCCTTCTATGTGGCATTATATACATGCTTAGGGTTAGGTTGGGGTTTAGGGTTAGGGCCAGTTGCTGTAGGAACGGAGACATCCGGGAAGTTAGACCACAGGAAACACAGACCTGGGGGAACATAGGCATGCGGATGTTCATAAGGCACAAACTGATAAACAGCCAGCATTATTTTTCATTTCAGCAGTTCTGCTGTTCAGTACAACCAGCCATGACATTCTAGACAACGTCAGGTTTCCAGCATTAGCGCACGTGAGGTTGTCTCACTGTTCCTCGAATGTTTTGTATTGTGCCTATGACAGTTACAGCGTTGTGAATAGACGACTTCACCCGACAAGGGCCGAGGCCAAAGCCCCGCACCATTACTCTGCCGTGTAAAAGGAAAAGGAAAAGGAAAAGGGGTGATTTCAAGATGTCAGAGATTGACGTCATGGTTCCTTTTTCCTCAGATGACGTCAATGGACTTACTGCTGTCTTTCCATGTTTCAGTCATATCAAACTATACTAAATGAGCTTCCCTCGTAGTGTCTGGCAAAAAGTGTTGCGCCATGCCGAGGGACGCGATTGGCTGAATTCTGGGGGCTTGACCCTTTTGATTGACAGGAGTGGAGCCGTCCCTTGTCAGTAAATGTTTCAGCTTGTATTGTGTGTGTGTCGTCACTTGTTTGGCCGTCGGTCGAGGCGATCTTCTTTAATGCTTGCTTGTGTTTGAGATTGTGTGTGGATGAGGAACGTGCCACGGCAAATGGTCTGTAATCCAGAAGGTAAATGACAGACTTTGAAGACGGGGACGTTTGCAATGCGGACATGCGTTCTCCACTATCCGCCGACATCGGTAAAATAAATTTTGTGCTTCCACTGACACGTCAAGATGGTCGCCAGTTTTTTTTGTTTTTTTTTTCTGGTGTAACTACATGTACTGTTCAAACGTTTTGACCACGGTTGCTCTCAGGTAAATGGGCATGTCTGAAAAAGCCTTATCACTTTATATCATTAATGATGCCAACTTTAATGGTGATTCTGGTATTGGTAGTTTCTGAGAAAATGTCGGACAATGTTACAGTGTACCGCGGACACTGACACAGACACTGACAGACATAGTCACAGAGACACGGACACAGAGACAGAGAAACACAGACACAGACAGACAGTCACAGACACAATCACAGAGACACTGACACACAGAGACACGGACACAGAGAGACACAGACACAGACACAGACACAGACACAGACAGACACAGTCACAGAGACACGGACACAGAGAGACACGGACACAGAGAGACACAGACACAGACAGACACAGTCACAGGAGTGAGTGAGTGAGTTTTTAGGGCTTAAAGCCGCGCTAGCCACAAAGACTAATTCGCGGCTGAGACACAGTCACAGTCACAGAGACACGGACACAGAGAGACACGAACACAGAGAGACACATACACAGACAGACACAGTCACAGAGACACGGACACGGAGACAGAGAGACACAGACACAGACACAGTTAGTTATTCAGGGCTTAACGCCGCGCAAGCAACAAAGACTATTTCGCGGCTAATCAAGGCCCTTCTTCGCCAGACTAAAATAAAAAGGAAGACAATCAAACAAGGTGTAAATATATGCATATTTAAACTATCCGGTTTAAATAATAACTCACAGGTTTCACTTCTTTCACAGACACAGACACAGAGACACGCAGACACACACACAGACACACACACAGACACACACACACAGACACACACACACACACACACACACACACACACACACACACACACACACACACACACACAGACGCGGACTCTGGGAGGACTCACTTTGTTACCAAAGAGAGCCAAAATTGCCGATTATATAATGATGTTCTATAGGCCTTCCGTTGTATTGTAAGTGTGAACGTGTGTTTATGGGCCAAAGGTATTGCCAACAACAACAACAAAAATCGTTTCATCATCATCATCATCATCATCATCTCTCTCTCTCTCTCGCAGACTCTCTCAAACCCTATCACACACACACACACACACACACACACACACACACACACACACACACACACACACACACACACACACAAACTCACCCCCCCCCCCCCCACACACACACACAGCGTTTAGTTGATCCACACGAACATGTTAAGCTCCTCTCTCACTCTATCTCTCGCACGCACGCACGCATGCACATAGAGACAGAGAGAGAGAGGTCGGACTGCTTACACTGGCACCTGAACACAATCAGTCTTTAAACCAAAGACGTGCGAAGTGTAATGCACGTTTTTGTCGGGTTGTTTTCGGGTGGAAACGTGTTCGCCCATTACAGACACGTCAGTCAAAAAACACCATGAATCAAGGGGTTAAAAAGAAAAGATAAATCGGCTGATTGCAACGACTGCTGTACAAGTTGTCGAACATTGTTTACCCGCCTACTCGTACAGTTTGTAGCCCGAAAACAAAAGGTTTTGCGTGTGTGCAAACAGCTTGAGTTTCCGATCCTAATCAGAGTTAGATTCTGTCTCTAGACTTTTCAAAAAAAAACATTCTCTCTCAGTGCCTCAGTGTGTGTGTTTGTGTGTGTGTGTGTGTGTGTGTGTGTGTGTGTGTGTGTGTGTGTGTGTGTGTGTGTTTGAGAGAGAGAGAGAGAGAGAGAGAGAGAGAACTGTTATCTACATGTCAGTGCCAAATTCTGGCAAACACCGACACTTTACTCAGAATATAAGAACACGAGAGGAAAAAGCACATGCGGTAACACAAGAAAATAAGCAAAAGTTACCGAAAGTACCAAAAGTTATCACATAGCCTCGGTCGCACACAGACAACAAGTACTCCAAAAAAAAAAAAAAAAAAAAAGAACAAGAAAGAAAAGATAAGAAAAGAAAAAAGTCGAAATGGCCAAAGACCGAATACTGAATCAAAAGATGTCCACATTTCGGTAAGTAAAAGAAAGTCAAGCATGTTTATCACTATTAAATTCACGCAAGTGGTTTATCCTATTTTCATCCTCTTGTCTGTTTTGGGATATGTCGTGTTTTTTATTTATTTATTTATTTATTTTTTGTCTCAGCATGCAGATCATCCGTGTCGTGATCAGGTTCACATTACTCTGAGGAAAAAAGAAAAAAAAGGAGACATGTACTGAACCAACACGACGGGAAATCATCGCACTCAACCATTAGTTTGTGTCTAACATCGTACTGAGCTATCAGGTGGTGTCTAACATCGTACTGAGCTATTGGGCGGTGACTAACATCGTACTGAGCTATTGGGCGGTGTCTAACATCGTACTGAGCTATTGGGCGGTGTCTAACATCGTACTGAGCTATTGGGCGGTGACTGACATCGTACTGAGCTATTGGGCGGTGACTGACATCGTACTGAGCTATTGGGCGGTGTCTAACATCGAACTGAGCTATTGGGCGGTGACTGACATCGTACTGAGCTATTGGGCGGTGTCTAACATCGACCTGAGCTATTGGGTGGTGTCTAACATCGAACCGAGCTATTGGGCGGTGTCTAACATCGAACTGAGCTATTGGGCGGTGTCTAACATCGTACTGAGCTATTGGGCGGTGTCTAACATCGTACTGAGCTATTGGGCGGTGTCTAACATCGTACTGAGCTATTGGGCGGTGTCTAACATCGACCTGAGCTATTGGGCGGTGTCTAACATCGAACCGAGCTATTGGGCGGTGTCTAACATCGAACCGAGCTATTGGGCGGTGTCTAACATCGTACTGAGCTATTGGGCGGTGTCTAACATCGTACTGAGCTATTGGGCGGTGTCTAACATCGAACTGAGCTATTGGGCGGTGTCTAACATCGAACTGAGCTATTGGGCGGTGTCTAACATCGTACTGAGCTATTGGGCGGTGTCTAACATCGACCTGAGCTATTGGGCGGTGTCTAACATCGAACTGAGCTATTGGGCGGTGTCTAACATCGTACTGAGCTATTGGGCGGTGTCTAACATCGACCTGAGCTATTGGGCGGTGACTAACATCGTACTGAGCTATTGGGCGGTGTCTAACATCGTACTGAGCTATTGGGCGGTGTCTAACATCGACCAGAGCTATTGGGCGGTGCCTAACATCGACCTGAGCTATTGGGCGGTGTCTAACATCGTACTGAGCTATTGGGCGGTGTCTAACATCGTACTGAGCTATTGGGCGGTGTCTAACATCGACCTGAGCTATTGGGCGGTGTCTAACATCGAACTGAGCTATAAGGTGGTGTCTAACATCGTATCGAGCTACTAGGTGGTGTGTAACATCGTACTGAGCTATTATTATGTGGTGTGTAACATCGTACCAAGCTATTAGGTGGTGTGTAACATCGTATTGAGCTATTGGTGGGGTCTAACATCGCACCGGCCGAGCTGTCGGTGGTGTCTAACAATTGACTGAGCGATTAGATGGTGTCTAAAATCGTACTGAGCCTTTAGATGGTGCCTAACACCGTACCGATCCTGTACGTGGTGTATAACATCATACTGAGCCTTTAGATGGTGTCTAACGTCGCACTGAGCGATTAGGTGGTGTCTAACATGCTACCGCTCATAAACATATTCAAAGCCACAGTATCCCACAGGCTGGCCGGGCATTGGACCAACAGTTGGGGTACACGCGACGCGAATATCTCAAGGAGTCAGTGTTGTGGCCACAGTTAACCGCTGGGTAGGCGAATGTGATTTTTCGCCGGCTCGCACGCCTGTGGACGGCACTGTCTCGCGTTGAGAGTTCTGCTTATAATCCAGATAGACTCAGTATTCCAAAACATAGGTTGGCTTCTGTGGAGCCTGGTAAATACGGAATGTAATTGTTAGTGAAATAGTTATCCTTCGCCGTACGTCGTGGGTACAATTGCGCCCACACTTCCATTCAAACGCCCGTAGCTCAGTCAGTTTTCTGGCTAAATCCACGAAACTTCGTGACTTCGTCAATGAGGATACTTGCGATGGCCTCACCAAAACGTATGTGATTTTGCTTGTAAATAAACAAAGTAAATGAACGACAAAAATTGGTTTATACACCGATACTTTCGTTTTGAATTTCCTTACCCATATAAACAACCTCCGTTTTTTTTGTCTTGTTTTTCTGTTTTAGTTTTGTTTTCGTCTCCGGGCGCCAATAAGCAAAAGAATTCTGTCAGACCGCGGCGACAGCTGAACACAGGCTCGTTATTCACTTCTGATTTCTAACTTGTCCCACAAGAATGATGAAACGATAGATGCAGAGGCTGGCGTTGAGCATATTCTTGCAGGTGAAGAAGATGATGGTGTACGTGTAGGTTTCGTAACAGATTAGCGCGTACAGCCTCACTACAAGAAACGGTCCGTCCTGCAGGAAAAAAGTCACCAGCAGGCCCCAGATTTCAGTACGCTTGACGGCTGAGCAGAAGTCATAGCGCTTATCGTTAAGTGTAATGCTTTTTGTGGCGGTCAGGTTGATGGCGAGCTGGAAAAGGCTGATGGACCAGATGAACAGGATGACGAAGGTCAGACCTGGGTCCCTCCGCACCTGCATTATGATGCGAACGAAACGGGGTGAATGTGAATCTGCCGCAACGGGGGAAATAAAGGGACTTACCTATGGGTGAAAGTGCACTTGCCGCACGAGAAATATGACGTATCATTGGGGTGAACGTGCACCTGCTGCACGAGAAATATGACGTATCATTGGGGGTGAATGTGCACCTGCCGCACGAGAAATATGACGTATCATTGGGGGTGTACATGCACCTGCCGCACGAGAAATATGACGTATCATTGGGGGTGAACGTGCACCTGCTGCACGAGAAATATGACGTAACATTGGGGGTGAACGTGCACCTGCCGCACGAGAAATATGACGTATCATTGGGGGTGAACGTGCACCTGCTGCACGAGAAACATGACGTATCATTGGGGGTGAACGTGGATCTGCTGCACGAGAAACATGACGTATCATTGGGGGTGAACGCGCACCTGCCGCACGAGAAATATGACGTATCATTGGGGTGAACGTGCACCTGCCGCACGAGAAATATGACGTATCATTGGGGTGAACGTGCACCTGCCGCACGAGAAATATGACGTATCATTGGGGGAAACGTGCACCTGCCGCACGAGAAATATGACGTATCATTGGGGATGAACGTGCACTTGCTGCACGAGAAAGATGACGTATCATTGGGGGAAACGTGCACCTGCTGCACGAGAAATATGACGTATCATTGGGGATGAACCTGCACTTGCTGCACGAGAAAGATGACGTATCATTGGGGGTGAACGTGCACCTGCTCACGAGAAATATGACGTATAAATGGGGTGAACATGCACGTGGTGCACAATACATATGACGGAGAAGGTCACACGTGACCCATTAAGGTTTTGCCGTTGTAGTTTTTGTTGTTGCCGCTGTATCGACCTGGCCTGGTATTCTTGAAGAGCGTTTAGCTAGGACAAACGCATTTATGGACGTTTTTATAACAATAGCAATTCCCCATGCTTATACACCCGTTTAGATTTAAACGCGTTTATCCTAGCTAAACGTGCTTCGTGAATACCAGACCAGGAATATACCAGTGTAAAACATTCACCCTCATTACAGAGAAATGAACACTTTTGTTGTTGTTGGTGAAGCAGAGACATAGATATCTATGTCTCTGGGTGAAGTTATTGCACGTGCCAAAGCAGTTTCATGTTGTTCTTACTGGCTTAGAATCTTAATTTTCCATTCTTATTTTGTTTCGAGCTGTGAGTCCAAAGACGATTTTACATTTTATACCTGTTACTTACTGGACAATAAAGTGGTTTTGAATTTGAAATTGAATTTGAGGGCACCGTACATTTTCCTCATCGAAGAGAAAGAAGATTTCCATCATGTCTGAAGCCATTGAGATGAACATGTACAGCAGCTTGGAGAGCTGGTAACGACTCATCTTGCCGCGTGGTAGGATCCATCGGCACAGGACGGGGAGAAACATAAGTGTCTGCTCGGCTATTAAGGCGAAAACGTCAGGGACCAGTTTCACGGGAACATCAACCTGCACAGAGACAGTGTCCAGGTTTAGGACCAATGTTTCAAGCAGTGCCCTCAATGTGAAGCGGAGACAAAATGCGTATCTCAGAATTTAAAGCACTGCCGCTCAAAGTGCTTTTGCCAATTCTTAGCAAAAGTTGCGAGGTGCATAATCCCTATTCAAGGTCCGAACTCAGCCCGGATAAAGTCCAGCTCAAAAATGAGGTGCCGGCCTGGCATGCTGCGCAAACGGACAGCACGTGATTCTTTGCAGCTCTAGTGCTGAAACCACGCCCACGCTGTGACCAGACAGCAGTGAATGCGGCTTCGACCCAGTAAGTCACCCCGGGTAAAATCAGACACACTGCCGACTGAGTCACAGGGAGAGGGCGAGCACTCCGTCAGTCTTCCCGATAGCGCAGATGCAGGGTCCGATGTAAATATCCGCAACAAAGATCTTGGAAACAAGGTCTTTGATCCGCACTATCGAGGATACTGACCGAGTGCTCGCCCTTCACCTGTGGACTGAGCCACCTCGCAGGCTGACCCGCTGACCCATGTACTTACGCCGTCGAGTTCAACACGCCCGGCTTCGGTGGTGTTGAGGCGTTGGAAGACTTGCAGTCTGTCAATCTCCAGGACCCAGGCGCCCGGAACAGCACTCGCAAGGTACAACAACATACAGGGACTGAACCTGCAAAACGACAACAGTCAGTAATACTCAGGCTACAGGACACGGCTATAATTACTTCCGGGGCATGTCAATAGTAAGAACTACGCTAAATATAGTACAAAAGTTTTGCCCCTTTTAAAATTTGTGTGCAGAATAAAAACTGGAAATCTGGGGCTTTTTGTTGGCTTTGTAAATAAGTTTCATGCCAGCTAATAGTAAAATTAGGGGAAAATGAGCCTGGCTTGTGGACTATTTGTATTCACGCGCGGCTGGCACAAGAGCCACCAGACGACAGAGGAATGAGGGAGTATGTGGTCGCTGCTAACATTGCCAAAAAACGGAATATTGGAATTTTAAAAATGTGCTCTACACATGAGTTTTTGGCTGCCGCATTTTTTTTTTTTGGGGGGGGGGGGGGGATTTTAAAGGTTCTAGGGTGTTATGTGCAACGTTATGTTTAAGAGGAATATGCATCTGTGTCCTGTAGCCTGTAGACTATGTGCGTGTATAGTATCTGTCGTAATTTGTAACCATTTCGCTTTCCGGCAACGAGCCTTTCGATAAAAATAAAAATAGCACGGCAATATCGCGAGAGCTGATCGGAGTGAGGGGCGGGAAAAAATCGCCCCACTGAGTGGAGAGCTGGAGTACATTTGCTCTCCCTGCATAATACTGGTATTCATTTGCACCCCTCTGGCGGACGAACTATATAACCAGATGAGCGTCAGTAATGACAGTCACTCTGACTTTGATGGGACCTAGAGGAGTGTGTGTGTGTGTGTGTGTGTGTGTGTGTGTGTGTGTGTGTGTGTGCAGTCTGCCGGCACGGTGTGTGTGTGTGTGTGTGTGTGTGTGTGTGTGTGTGTGTGTGTGTGTGTGTGTGTGTGTGTGTGTGTGTGTGTGAGAAACACTGGCCTCACTGCTTCCACTGCCTCCATGAACACCAATCGCAGACATAGCTGGTGACGAGATCTTTCTATAATGATTTTTGGAAATCATGTCCTACTGTCAAGGTGACGAGATCGTGATGAAAGTTCTTAAAATAATGTTTCAGTTGAATATGCATACGAATGCGCTAAACATAAGTAGGATCACGGCTAGTTACTAGAACCATAAAACCGCTAAATGATGCTAGGGAATGGAAAACTAAATAATACTAGGGAATAGAACTCTTTAACATTACTCTCAACCATATATACAAGCGTCTTTATGTGTGTCATTCACCATTTTATGTTATACATATATTTATTTGTGTGATATGTCCACCAAGCCCAAATTTTAGTAATGATAAATAATAATGATGATAAAGATACATATTGTATTGACTGAATGGTAATTTATTAAAAAGTCTATTGGCGCGACTTTTCGGTTGCTTTGCTCACAAATCTGTACGCATGAATGCATACTTTGTATATTTCCAGTTCCCAAAATTCAATTTCTGTGTGCAGGTATGTGTTGTGCAAGCATACTGTTATGTGTGCTTATGCGCTGCGTAGTTTGGTGCAAATTACGAAAATGCATCACTTAAGCCGGCTCTTAAGGATTCTTCCTGCACGTTGATCAACTCCCACTGTGTCAAAAAAACAAACAAACAAACAAACAAAAAAACCGTGTTTCGCACTGACGGCGCCACTGTTGAGCCAGTGGACTTCCCTTCGTGACTGTGTGATCGTACGTCACCGTGCACAACTGCCTTTGTTAAGTTTGTAGTTAATAGCCTACGCTTAACTGGACACAGCGGGCGAAGCACATATGCGCCACATCACAGTCGTTGCGCTCGGCGTGTCTACTAACTACAAAACTGAACAAAGGCAGCTGTGCACGTTGACGTACGATAACACGATCACGACACGATACCATCCGACGCCCATAGCGTCCGCAATGGCAAGCCGAGCTCGGAGACGAGCCCTCCGTAGTACTTATCTGAGATGTCCCAAAGACATTTGTGTCCTTCGGTAAGGTCTGTTAACACTGAAGTGTGTTCAGGCGACAAAGCAGTCGAGGATGCACTGTCCGCCATGTTTGTGCGCCGAGTGACGTAGTACAGCCAATCAGAATCTGTTGTGGAACCCACAGTCACAGCTGGGGCTATTTGAAATCCCAGTAGCTGTGATGACGCCACAGCGGCGGAAACCCCCGAAAGCACAACTGTGTCACATGCGTGGACAACAGTGTGGCGCTCCGCAGTGCCCAGTAACGAACCAGTCCTAAGGTCTGCAATCTCAAGAAAAAGCCACAAACAGTGTGTTTTAAAGAGCTATCTGACTGTGCAAAATGCACTGTCAACTCTGTCACAGTTACAACGTTTTCAGCGTCCCTGAAACCCCTATAAAAGCCAAGGGCAACCTGATTTCACAGCTCAGTTTGCGTTTTGACACTGAGCGAGAAAGATCGTGCAGCACTCAACACCCGCTAGACACTGTAGCGATGTGTCTCGCTCACTCACAAAACGCACAATGATATCACGGAAAACTCGCGCTCTGGTTTTGTAAGTGTCTCCGCAGCGCTGAAAACTCTGCACTGTGACAGAGTTGCCTGGATTCTGCAGTCGAAGGAGTGGCAGTTAAAAACAAACAAACAAACAAACAAACACACACACACACACACACACACACACACACACACACACACACACACACACACACACAATGTTTGCGGCTTTTTGCTGAGATTGCAGACCTTTGAGGAGATACGCCAAGCGCAAAGGCTGTGATGCAAGCATGGGTGTTTTTTCTCGCTCTGTGACTAGTACCCCGCTTACGGGCAGTGCACTCACCACTTGTCCTCCTGTCCTTGTTTCTTGTAAATGCGGTAGACACCCTCACCGATGAATCCTGCAATTGGCACCGCCCAGAAAACATAATATGCATTGAACTCTGTATTCTTGATAGACACGGATCCAATGAACAGAATTTCCAGCATGAGTAGCCCCCGGGCTGTTAAGGCATACACCACCGTCAGCGGCGTCCCCTTAGACGTCTTCTTAGGTGCCACTTGCTCTGGCATGTTCCTGGATTTTTCATGCTTGGTACCGGCACCTGTAAGAGAGGACACCTTCGTCTTCACTAATAACTAGCACTACGGTGAGACCCCCCTAATTCCACGTCAGATATTGAACGAGTGGTAAACGTGTGGAACAGCCTCACAGACTACGTAGATGCCGCGCCATCAGTTATAACGCCTTCAAAGGTCGCTTTGACAAGTACTGGGAAGGTCACAGCACTGTCCGCCATTCCACCCCCACCCGACCGCAGCCACCTTCATCACTGCGGTTTTGAGGGTGATGTGGGGGGGGGGGGGGAGAAAGAAACAAAATCACAAAATGAATCAGAAAGGGTGTCATGGTGAAAGAGCCGCTGCTGCTGGCTGTTTGGGGTTTAACGTCCTTTTCCACCAAGTAAGGCTGATATCAAAGACGGGGCAACGAGAAAAAGGCCGCACAAATAGTTGGCCCCAGCCGGGACTCGAACTCAAGAGCCGAGCATTGAGAGTCCAACGCTCTACCATTCGGCCATCCCGGCTCCCCTGTCATGGGGGAAAGGGGAGGGGGGTGGGGTTCATAATAAGTGGGGAGTGTGCCTCAGTGCCCCTTCAGGCACGCAGGCTGAACAGGTTCGTTTACGTCATTAAGGCCTACGTTTCGACGTATTGTGTTATGTTGGGACGCTAGAATGGCGCGGTTCTCAACGCAGTACACTCGAGTCCCGATTGTGACAAACTATATCGCGTGGCAGCGGCTGTGTTGGTTAGTGTGTGTTCAAACCAAACTGTAGATCCACTACAGCGGATCTAGGGGTCTTTGTTCAAACCACCTCGCTTGTTGGCAGACCCGACCCGAAAAGAATGACCCCTCATTGCGATATGCTTTTGACGTCATTCATTTTACATTGCAAAACATCTTACAGACGCAGATAACGTGATCATTCTTGTGTGTGTGTGTGTGTTTGGTCCCTGACGAAGACCAGCTTCATTATAATGAGCGTACCTTGAGTTTTCAAAAGCAATGGATATCTGAATGCGGAGCCTACGTTGCTAATCCGGCGGTTCTCAAGCCAGAACTTTACCTCTGAACAGAAGCGGGTTTTCGTAGTCATTAAAGAGAACTTTGCACAGTGAAATAGTACGAGGAAGACATCGGGTCGTCATATACCTTTACCCGTTCGGTGTTTGTTGAGCCAAATCCCGGATTGGCTTCTGTGTGAGGGCGCGTCAGCCACACGTCATCAGTCTGTGTATAGTCTCAAAGTGACGTCAATACAAAACTGGGTCATGTCTCTCTTTCGCTTGCGCCATTTGAAATCCAATTTTTAAGCCAATCTATCAAGAGAGAACGCTGTGTTTCAAAGATGCCCGTCGCTTCAAATAATCGAAAAGGACAGTGGAATCGGACAATGAACCTACAGAACATGAGGTGTTGGTGGAAAAAGTGGGGGTTGATAATCAGATGATGTGGATGATTACACGGCCGGTGCCGCAGGCGCCGTAGTTCCCGGGCCTGATTAACACCGGGATATTTATGAGGGGAAGCGGGGAACGCGGCCCTGTCGGGCAGTC
Source organism: Batillaria attramentaria (assembly GCA_018292915.2). NCBI lineage: Eukaryota > Metazoa > Mollusca > Gastropoda > Batillariidae > Batillaria > Batillaria attramentaria. The sequence goes on from JACVVK020000094.1 coordinate 132,244, forward strand.
CCAAATCAAATGGACCTCCATAGCATCATCACACCATCCTCCTCATCATGCATACTGAAACATTGCCCCAGCTCCCGTGTGGATTCCTTCCATGACTTGGGAGAAATACCACTGGAGCTGGGGCAAAAAACAAAACAAAAAACAAACAAACCGAAAACAAAACCCAAAAAACCCAATTCCAAAAAACAACAACATTATTAACAACACCAACACCAACACCACCAACAACAAAAACAAAAACAAAGAAACTATGTAACGCCGGTGTGAACACTTTCACTATTATTTTCAGTCTAGGCGACACCTTCAGCACACCACGTCCATACCGACAACAGACGGACAACTGTATTCGTTACCCGACTACTGAACAATTTCGAATGATATGTTGTCAGTCGGTACACTACGTGACCACTTGAACTGTTGTAAATTCCTTACCCGTTTGACAACTTTATGTGATGCGAACTCACGCTCTTCCTTTACACCAGGAGGTGATGTTCTCGTCTATGACCGAAGAGAACCAAGATACGATAGACGCAGAGGGAGGCGTTCATTGCGTTCTTGCAGGTGAAGAAGATGATGGTGTAGGTGAACATGTTGTAATAGATAAGCGCGTAAAGTCTCAGTATAAGATACGGTCCGTCCTGGAAAAGTAAGTTCACAAGCATGCCCCAGATTTCAGTTTGCAGGATCATAGAGAAGAAGCCCATGGGCGTCCCTTTCGGGGGCTTCTTTTTCGCGGCGGTCATGACGATGGCGAACTGGAGAAGGCTGAAGGACCAGACGGACAGGACAATATAGGTCAGGAATATGTTCTGCCGCACCTGCAATATGACGTATCATATGTATGCACGCGAACCTGTCGCACCGGCAACATGACATTAAGGTTGTGCAATGCCAAGACGATCTCTTGATAGATTTTAATAATAATAATGAACTGTAGTTATATAGCGCAAATTCTAAGTGACTCAATGCGCGTACTCCCGCATTTATACCAACACACACACACACACACACACACACAGCAGCTGAATCAGGAGGAAGTGAGCGGACCTAGTCTATGACCAGTCGGAATAGATGCGTTTTCAAGTCAGACTTGAAGCGATCTATGTCCGACAGGTCTCTCAGACCGGCAGGTAGTGCGTTCCAGAGTGACGGAGCAGCGAAGCTAAACGCGCGCTCGCCTACTGTCTTGGGGAACACACAACTAATTAAAACCCCGACCTTTTCCTCATCGAAGAAAACGAAGATTTCCGCAATGTCTGAAGCCATTGAGATGAACATGAAAAGCAGCTTGGAGAGGTCGTCACGAGAAAGAGTGCCGCGTGGTAGGACCCAGCGACTCAGGATGGGGCAGAAGACAAGCGACTGCTCGGCCATCAAGACTGTAACGTCAGGGGTCAGTCTCACGGGCACAACAGCCTGAATAATAATAATAATAATAATAAGCATTGTATAGGCGCTTTACCCAGTTTCACGAATCGGCTCAAAGTGCCGCGAACTCAACCCAACACGCATTCTCTCACACACTGGACATAAACACATGACAATCACGTGGTGCGAAGGGTCAGCTCAGCTATTTAAATTTCGGAATTTAGAATTGCATTTATTTTTCAGATTTGGTGGGATGAACATTTCCAAAGCAGAGTAGAGAGGAAGGTTGGAGATTGATCTCTTCCTGCCAACCTATTTCATTCTACTTACCTCTGGTCTCTTTTCCTTAAATGAGGAGACCAGAAAACCGGACAAAGGAAAACACGGTTGTTTGTTTGATTTTTTTTTTTTGCCCATGATAACCTGCACCGATACCAGTAACAAGAAGGGCGGCGATAACGTCCCTTGGTAGGGAATGAGTTAAACTCGTGCGAAGAACTGAACGATCTCATGGCAGAGAGAGAGAGAGAGAGAGAGAGAGAGTTTATTTTCCTTCATTTTATCAACCTCATCTACGTCATCATCTGTACCGCATGTCACAAACTGTTATGTTGGGGAAACTGGACGTAGCCTGGCAACACGCTTTGCAGAACATATCGCCGACACCAGACACAACCGAATGAAACCCGTTGCTGTGCATTTCAACTCTGCAGGCCACTCCATCTTAAATATGACATTAACTGGCCTGTGGCGTATGCACGGCGACGCCACAGACAGACGTGATATGGAGTCGCATATTATTTAGCGCCTGGGAAGCCAGGCCCCGGGTGGCCTGGGAAGCCAGGCCCCGGGTGGTTTGAACGAAAAGCCGTAACATAACCCCCTGAACTTTTTTCACACACAGTCCATGGTCTTGTCACCAAAGGATGGGTGTTGTGATGTCTGCTATTTTTTTTTACCATTCTTTTCTGCCCCATTTTTTTGCTTTACTTTATTTAAAAAATTTTTTTTCCACACACAGTCCATGGTTGTCTATCACCAAAGGATGGGTGTTGTGATATTTTTACTATTGTTTGCTGGTCCTTTTCTCGCCCACCGCAGCCGCAAATTAGTCTTTGTGGCTTGCGCGGTTTTAAGCCCTAAAAACTCACTCACTCTCGCCCACCGTCTCATTTCCTTTTTTCCCCCCCCGCGCCGTGTATGTCAGTACGTCCGCAGAGTTACCTTTTGTTTGTTTGTTGAAGTTATGTCCCATTTGTTTGTGTCCTGAGGAAGGCGAAAGCCGAAACGTTGACCCGTGCCGTCCTTTGTGAAAGTTAAGTTGTTTCTGTCCCTTTTATGTCGCTTTTATTTGCTTAACTTGTAACCACTTCGCAGTCATTACCGTTTCCTTTTCCACCACGCGTGGTTTAACTGTGTACCCAAGAAACTCACAAGTGAATTGTTGATGCACCTAAAACGTACCCATGCACCGATGCGTAGGAATACACAAAGTTTCAGCTGTCGTCTGACAAAATGGAAGCTTCACACTTTGATTTGACTCAGTCGGCCGTCGATTCCGAGCCTACAACGAACGGGTCACTAAAACACGTACCGGTTCGAGTCCCTGTGTAGACGCAAGCGAAAGAGCGAAGGCCTACACCAACGAAGAACACGCTGACCGCTGTCCAGTGTCCCTCTACCTAAAGCACGCCTCTCAATTACTGTGCCCAAAAGCAGCGTGCAACCCGGTCAGCCCTTTCTATCTTGGAAGAAGGGGGCATGTTGTAAAAATAAAATGTTGAAATAAACGCTCTTGGGTAGATCGTGCACCAACAGCGAGAAGTGTCCAAGATCCTAAACTCCAGTATCAGCGTCAGTGTTTCAAATGTGCCCGCCGCTCTCACTCAATCAGGTCACGCTGCTCGCGTTGAGAACCCGTCAGGATTTCAGCTTCCCGCCTTGCAGATTTTGGCCCCAGTGCACGGAAACATTAACATCAGTGACGGTACTGTTTCACTCAAATGCAAACAGTTTGCGCTGTTTTGTGTGTTGCGCACACTCTATTGTTGTGGTCATTGTTATTGTTAAAATGACACGAATTTACGGTTACGGAATCTGTTTCCTTACGGACTGTGTTTACATTTTCTATTGAACCGAAAGTGTGTTTTGTGTTCGTTTTGTGTTCGTTGTACTGTAGGCCTAGTTTTTACCGGTGATTTTGCCGTGTTGTGTTGTTATTGTTATTGTTGTTGTTGTTGTTGGTGGTGGTGATGGTGGTGGTGGTGGTGGTGTTCGCTGCTTGGTAAACGTTTAGGTGGCTTACTTTCCTGCAACGGTGTCATTGAAAAAGGAACTACTTCTTAAGCGCATGCAGCACGAGATGTAAAACGCCTCGTGCACAAACGTACACAGATCGCGTGCCTGTGCGAAGCAGCCGCTTGAAATGCCGATGCCAGCTTTCAAATCAAAGAAATGCTGGTACGGACGTGGTATAAATAATTTTCCCAACTCGGTGCCCCCGGTTACGGAAAATACACCACATTCGTTTGTTGATTTCGATCGAAAAAATGCTCGGTAAAACTCAACAAACTCCTGTGGTGGTGTTTTTTTTTTTTTCGTAATCGGGGGCACCTCATTGTGACAACACACACACTCTCTCTCTCTATGGTTTAGATTAAAAGACCCAGTAAAGAAAACCAGCTACAGACCTCTCAGCTGCCTCGGCAAGACTCTTGAACGGATGATAAACAAGAGGCTGATGTGGCACCTGGAATCCAACAACCTGATCACCAAAGAACAGACTGCCTTCAGGAAGAACAGGAGTACTGAAGACCAGCTCGTCTACCTGGCACAGTCAATAGAGAACGCCTTCCAGGTGAGCAACACCAGCAGGTTGGCCAAGGTGCAGAACGCAGGCATGCGAATCATCACAGGCGGGCTGAAAACAACACCCGTACACACCCTCGAAACAACTACAGGACTCCATTCTCTTGAGCTACGAAGGGAGGAGAAAGTGCTCACCCAGAGCGAAAAACTGAAAAGACTAGCCACCCACCCCGCCTACCAGCACCTCCAAGAACACACAAAGAACCGACTGAAAAGAGGCAGCTTCAACCACCTGGCCAAACAGCTGATGAGAACACACATAGACGTCCTGCCATCCACTCCTGAAGAACAAGAGCCACTCCAAGCAGCTGAGGAATGGGACACCAACCTGGAAGGGGTGCTCCTTGTTACAGATGTTCCAGGAGTGACCAGCAAGGACGACCAGCCACAAGCCACGCTTAGATCCCTCTCACTAGAAATGCTGGATCGGGACTACAACATGTCAGTCTGGACACACGCCTATACTGACGGGTCCGCAGACTCAGCAGTCAGGAATGGAGGAAGCGGGATTCTCATCCGCCACCCAGATGGCCGCACCACAACAAGCTCCATGCCTGCTGGACGACTATCCACAAACTTCAGGGCTGAAGTCAATGCTCTCCGAGAAGCTGCCAAGCTCATTGGTAGAGAATCCCCCCTGCCCACACACGTCGTCTTCCTAACTGACTGCAGATCCGTCATCCAAAGCCTGCAGTCACCCAGTGAGCAGCTGGAAAGAGACACACAGCACCTTCTAGCTGCCCTCTCACAACAGATGAAGGTCGCCGTACAGTGGATCCCTGCTCACTGTGGTCTCACAGGAAACGAAGAGGCAGACAGACTGGCCAAGTCTGGCAGCAGAAAAGAGCAACCCCAGCAGGCAGTCTCCCACACAGAAGGCAAGACTCTGGTAAAACATCAGTACAGTAGAACCTCTTTTGGGTGACCATCCCTTTGAGAGACCACCTGCATGTGAAGACCAATGTTACAATGATACTGGGTTGCACTTCTTCACCGTCTGAAGCTTCTTTTGGGTGGCCACCTCTCTTTTAAGACCACTCTTATCTGTCCAATGGAGTGGTCGCCCAAAAGAAGTTGTACTGTACAAGACAATCTGGACGGCGCAACACAATCCCCCATCTAACGACCAGATGCCACAGCTCCAGCGTTATGAACAGACCACCATCTTCAGACTACGAACTGGACACTGCAGACTGCGTGCCCACCTGTTCCGCCTTGGGCTGTCACACTCACCAGACTGTCCGTGCGGAACAGCCCCTCAAACCCCGGAACACATTCTGCAGTCCTGCCCCCTTTTCAAAGAAGCAAGGACACGACACTGGCCGAACGGAGCCACACTGGCTGAGAAACTCTGGGACAGCAAAACAGACCTCTTGAAGACCACTGCTTATATAAAGACCACAAACCTAATCATCTGAGGCGGAGTCCAGAACAGGGAACGCAGAAGAAGAAGAAGAAGGTTTAGATTGTTTCCTTTATATGGTGGGATTCTGACAAGTGCCGAAAAATACTGACATTCGTTTGAAATAGTACTGACAGACACTTTTGGGGGTTGGCACCTCTGAGTAGGTAGCGGATCTAGGGTCTTTGGTGATGGTGGAGATGTCTTCTTGATGGTGTGTGAAGTACCACATAATTAGGGGCCTTTTGTGTAGGGAAAGGGACTTACGCCGTCAATTTCAATGGACGTAGCAGCGGTGACGTTGAGGGCCATGAACAGATGACGGCGGTTTACCTCCAGGACCCAGGCGCTCGGTACAGAACTCAATAGGTACAACAGGAAACACGGGCAGAACCTACAACGTGACGGAAATGTTCACCACACAGTCACAGTCTTAGTCTTAGAGATTACAGCGTCTCCGAAACCCCTATAAAAGCAAAGGGCAGTCTGATTTCACAGCTCAGTTTGCGTTTTGACACTGAGCGAGAAAAATCGCAGTGGCTAGTCTCCTCGTGCAGCACGCAACGCCCGCTAGACGATGTAGCGATGTGTCTCGCTCACTGACCAAAAGCACAAGGAAGTCACCGCAAACTGGTTTTATAAGGGTATCCCAAGCGCTGAAAACTCTGTAACTGTGACAAAGTTGCCTGCCTTATGCACACTCGCAGGAGTCGCAGTTAAAAAAAAAAAAAAAACCACAAAACACGGCTCTTCGTTGAGATTGCATACTTTAAAGGGTCCTGATAACACGGGGATGAACAACGTGATTTGACGATTTCCGAAGGGAAGGGGTAATTTCGAAGAGAGGGCATATAATGGTTGGCGAAATATGACAAAACAGCAGTTTTTTCCACAGGAAAATCAGAGTTCAACCACCCCTCCCCCGACACAAAGTAGAAGCAAGCAGTCGCACTTCCGGAACGAGTAGTAATGCAGGCAAGAATGCAGGCAGACACTTACGCAGCAGAGCATTCTACGATTCACAAGCTGAGATTAGTGGGGCCGAGGTGCTGTCTGGTGTGGTGTCGACCGACCTCACCACTGATTTGCTCGACTGACTATCCCCCCCCCCCTCCACCACCACCACCTTGGTGTCGACTGACCCCGTCCCCCCGCCCCCCCCCCTCCATCCTGGTGTCGACTGACCTCACCACTGATTTGCTCGACTGACTAACCACCCCCCCCCCCCTGCCCCCCCCCCCTCTCTCGGGATTTCTCAAGGCGGCGATATCTGGGACGGTTCTTGGTTTCACACAGAAAAGCTCGCCACGATGGCGAACGCTGACCCATGAGTCGTGGCTAACTCTTTATTCCATTCTTTTAGTTTCACTCTTGTGGACACTCACCACTTGCCCTCTTGTCCTCCTCTGTTCACAATTCGCCAGGCACCCTCGCCGATGAAAGCTCCAATAGGCAGCGACCATAAATACCAATATTGGAACTTTGTCCTGCTGTAGGCCACTTCCCCGATGAACACGATTTCCAGCAGCAGTATCACCCTGCCCATTGCGGCTTCTACCCTGGACAGCACGGCCGGTTTGGGGGCAGGTCGTTCCTCCTCAGTCGATTCACTATCGTCTGTATGGTAGAACAAAATACCCTTTAAAATGGGGAAATAGCAACAGGAGGCCAGTTGTTTCGGCAAGAGTTACATACCACTGCTGTGACAGGGGATTTGGTCTAGTGGTTAAGGCATCCGACTTCGGATCCTGAGCTGCATGGTTCGAGTCCCCGGTGGGCAGGAATATGGTGGGATTTTTTCCTTACCATATCGAGTCAAATCCATGTGCAGACTCGTTTACGGCGCCTGTCTCGCCTTCGTGTACACACGCACGCACATACATCAAGTGTGCACACTAAAAATCCCACGTTCATCTTTCAAAGAAGAGTAGGCTGTGGCCGGTAGCGTGGTAAACAGAGATACTGTCGCACGCACCAGTGTGAATAGCAGGGTGGAGGTTTGCACATAAAGTAGCGCTTAGCGGCAGCAGGCTTTCACTGCTTCGTCCTCCAGCCCTGCGGCACCGTGAGCATTTCAGCAGAGATGGATATGTGCGCCGAGGAGAAGGAGAAGTCTACCATCGTCTGGACTCCTGAGAGCAAAACCAGACGAGACCAGTCAAGGGTGGGTGGGTGGGTGGGTGGGTAGGTGTTTTGGGTTCGTCTTTTTTCCACCACGTAAGGGTGATATCAAAGACGAGGCAACGAGAAAAAGGCCAGAACAAATAATTTTATTTGGCCTCAGCCGGGATTCGAACTCAACGACCCTGACACTGAAGGTTCAACGCTCTACCGCTCGGCTATCCATGCTAGGCTCCCGAGATCAGCCCAAGCAGGTTTAATTTATGACAAAGTGATATTCACAAAGTCATAATTCACGACATACGTAGTTTATGTCAGTGAACCGTATTGCAAATGCCAAATGTTGATGTACGCTATATGAGTGAATGCGCGTGATTCACGTGAGCATGCGTATTGGGTTCAGTTTGGGGCGCTTTGGACCGGGCAAGCAACTGCGTAAGGCGCCTATATTAATGCATATTATTATTGTTGGTGTAGATGATGTACACTCAGTGTACGAGTGAAAAACTTTACAGCAGACTCTTTTCTAAAGGACCTGAAACACTGTCTTGATGAACTGTCGCAGAGCGTTCCTTCAGTTTTTCAGCCCCAACATGTCTTGAACTCTCTACCAACCAAACTACGCCAACTGCCCATTCTCTCCCTTTGGAAATCAAACGTTAAGATCTACCCTTTCCGCGGTCAGGCTTCTGGCATTAAGGGGACCAGACAGGGTGACCCTCCACCACGAAATGAGTCGTCTTGTAACATGAACAAATAGCACAAGAAGACTCATTTCGTGGTGGAGGGTCACTTATTTTCATTCGTCAGTCAATTCTTCTGTTCTACAGGTATTCATTTTCAGTGTGTGTATTTCTACTGGTGAGGCCGGAGTTGTGGGAGAGGGAGGCCAGTGTGTGTGTGTGTGTGTGTGTGTGTGTGTGCAGAGATTTGTTTTCTCTCTGATTGATGGACGGTCCCTTTCTCAGTTTCGTGTCGACAAACCCGACAAGTCCGTGCTTGGCAGAGAGGCTTAAAGGGAAGCGACTCGGCCTAGCATGAGCCTCAAGGATGGCGTGTGCTGCACGACAAAGAGCTGAACTGGATGGTGAAGGATGTTTCTCGTTCGGTGTGCAAAGGCACACTGAAATGAACGCATGCTGGTCGTGAATATTAAAAACGCCTCCCGGCTCAGCTTGATGACTAACCCGACTCAAAATCAGACGCATTCATGATTTTCTTCGCTTTACGTCAAGATGTTGGAACGTTTGTAGAGTCATCCACCTCACACACTGGCAAGCAGGTATAGCGTTCACTGGTACAGCAGGTATGGCGGTGTGGCATGATTTTGTTGTTGTTCCCGGAGAACACTGTTACGGTGTCTGCTGACCTGAAGCGGGGTCCACGTAATCCACGGGAACTTCGCACACAATTATGTGTCGTACGAGCAAGACACCGGGACGTCTGCAGCCCTTTTTTGTTGTTTTCCCTGGAGAAGACTATTACGGTGAAAATCTTGGCAGTAATGGCTGTCTCGTGTCTCGCGGCTCTTTCAGTCCGTTTTGAGTCTTTAGGGTTTCTTATCAAGAGCACACAGAACTGTCAGATAATAAATCCAGCGTCTCGCACGCAAAACGTTTCACCTCTGACAAAACTCGAAATAATCCACTGGAGCGTTGCACAGCCACGCGAGTCTTATGAGGAAAACACCTGAACAGCCTATGATCCCATATTGGGATCCGAGACCCCGGCTGACTTCTCTGCATGTGTGCACGTCAGCCAAGACAGCACGTCATCCCAAACGACTTCGTCTGTGACGTCATTCCCTCCTGTCCATTTTTGGATGTAGGCGATACAAATTGACGTCAGCCAAAAGCATTGTCTCATGGTCAAAGCAAAGATCTTGGAGGTCTTTTAGGCTAGTCTAATTAGGCTTTTTATATAGCGGAAGGTAGAACAAATTTGATCCTAACTTTTTATTACAGATTTCAGTAGAACACAGGCCCCTAATGCTGTGGTGGTCTCCGTGAATTTTTTCTCCGTCCGCGTCACCGTTAAAAACGACCGTTTATCTTGCCATTTTCACTATATGAGCCCTATAAATGGGCTTTTGAGGGTGTGCACAAAGTATGCGTGTTTGCGGGTACAGAAATGCGCAGAACTCCACTCTAAAGACGGTTACTGTTAGACAAGACATGCATTGTTGACATACTGAAATTTTACCCCAATCAGAATGATGCTTCCTGGAAAATTGCGGCCATCAGTTTGGCCGTTGATCCAAAGGACCCTGTAAAACGGCAGTATTTGATGCTTGTGCACTTATCAGGTCACTGCAGGTGACATGTATCGCGGAAAACATTTACGAACATTGAACAATTTAGTCAGGAAACGCCTCTTTGGTGTTGTGAAGTTCCCTTGTCACCGCATGTGCAGGTACGTATGAAATATGATATCCAAGTGAGCACTTTTTTCGGTAGCGATATTTTGGGGGTGTACTTACTAAAGTAGTGGCTGCGTTGTGAGTAGTGAACGGTTTTTCTCAAAGAGCAGTGCACACTCAAGAAAGTATCCCAGTTGTGTCATATCAAAAGTTCATTGAAATCGCCTGGGAATTACCTAAAGGATATTTATCACTCTTGGTTATGAGGGTGCGTGGGTGTTTGGGACTTGAACGTCCTTTTCCACCACATACGGGTGATATCAAAGACGGGGGTAACGATGAAAAAGCCAGCACAGATAGTTGGCCCAAGCCGGGATACCAACTCTTGGTTATGAAATTCAGACACTAACAATACGTACGATTATTATGACAAGAAGAAAAAAAATCGAACAAACCTTGAAGTCAGCTTCAGCCACTTTTCAGAAGTAAGTCAACTAACGAACACCTATCACCTCTTGGAGCAAAACAAGAAAAGGTCGGTGAAACAGTTATAATGAAACACTACTTGCTAGCGGGCTCACTACATAAGGAGTAACACTTACAGCCACCAGCACCGGTTACCTGAAACAATGTAGTGAATGTGTTGCTAATCTGGCGCCTCAAAGCCCAAAGTTTACCTTTGACCGGCAGCGGCAAATGCTGTAATCCGCCAGGGGCTTGGCACTGCCAGATTAATGCCACGAGGAAGACGTTGGCACATAAGACCCTCTTTATCCCGTTCGGCGGTTATTGCAATCTGGTTATGGTGGTCACCGTATATACAGTAGGAATCAGCTAGGTCACTGGTCATTGCTCCGGCCATCCGTTGTATAAGCTGCTGCTCCCTTTGTGAACACCGTGACAAAGAGATTTTTCGAAACGTGATTCTTGTGTGTAATTTCATACTTGGTCACAGCCGAGAACGGAACGGTACAACGTTTTTTTTTTTTTTTTGTTTTTTTAAATTTTGTGCCTACAAGGAGAAGATGCGGTTTCGGGAGCGTCAGTCAATTCACTGGTCTATTTTTTTTTATTCTGGGGGAGGGAGGGGGTGGGGGTGGTGGGTGGTAATGGGAGGCTAAAACACTGAGAGTGCGTTATACTATGCTAATTTTTTATATTTCAGCCAAAGCCCCCCCCCCCCCCCCCAACCCGCCCCCTTACCCCCTCCCCCTTGTCCGGCCCTGAGTAATAATCTCTTGGCAAAAAAAAAAAACGATCATGGTTCGGGAAGCCTCACTGAACCGACCAACCATGGCCGATTTACGAACAGGGTCAAAGATCTCGCTTCAGGGAGCTGATACGCTGTCGAAAAAAGTATGGAGCGTTTGAGCCTGCGCCTTTTCCCCATCCATTGTGCAAATTTGCTCCTGTCGGGATTGGAACCTGGGGACCTCCTGGTCTAGAGTTCAACGCTCAACCGGCTGTGCCACCCGTCTACCTCCCCCCCCCCCCTTTCCTTCATGACCACCCTAACCAATTTTACCCCTTACCCCCTCCCCTGTTAGAAAAGGAATGTGAGAAGGTTAAGGTTGTCATATGGATGTTGAGTTCAATATACTGTCTGAACATTGTTTTAATGATTCAAGGAGGGTGTCTTGTACGACAGTTGCCATGACTGCTCTCTGCGATTACTCGAAATCCCAGGGCAGTCCACACACAGACACAGACACACACACACACACACACACACACACACAGACACAGACACACACACACACACACACACACACACACACACACACACACACACACACACACACACACACACACACACACACACACGCGCGCGCACGCACGCACGCACACACACACACACTCTCTCTCTCTCTGACACACACACACACACACACACACACACACACACACACACACACACACGCGCACGCACGCACGCACGCACACACACACACACTCTCTCTCTGACACACACACACACACACACACACACACACACACACACACACACACACACACACACACACACACACACGCCCGCGCACGTTTTTTTTTTTTTTTTTAACTGTCGCTTGGCTTGTCTGATATGACGAGCTTGTGCTGACCTCGATTTTGAGATAAGAATTCATGACTTTGACTGTAAGATTTTGGCGTGTATTGTCATAGTTTTTATGTTCTATAGGAACCAGCTCGTCAACATGAAGACTCTGACATGGCTCGGATTCATTGCCGTTTCACTTGCTCTTTGTAAGGTCAGCAGTCCCATTCAGGAGAAAGTTTGTGCTTACTTACCAAAGAAACACAACCTCACTGGAAGGAAGGTTAACCAGTGACCACAGGCTAGCAGTAAAACAGTAAACTAATTCGCCCCCATCTCCATCACACAAGATGATAGGGAAGAAAATCTTTCGCATGAATGATAATAAATAGTAAACTCTGCATTTATAGGGGAAAGGGATGTGTGGATGAGGTGAAAGAGTGTCGAAGTATATGTGTTGGTTAGCATTTTGTATTGTATACTTGGGGTGTATATGCTTTGGAAATGTTCAGCCCACAAAAAAATCGAAAATAAATGCATTGCCGTTTCATTTGCTCTTTGTAAGGTCAGCAGTCCCATTCTGGAGAAATTTTGTGCTTACTTACCAAAGAAACACAACCTCACTGGAAGGAAGGTTAACCAGTGACCACAGGCTAACAGTAAAACAGGCATGAATTAGTTCCGCCCCCTCTCATTCACACAAGATGACGGCGAAGAAAATCTTTTGCATGAATGATAATAATTGGTGATTTATAGGGGAAGGGGTGTCTGGATGGGGTAAAAGAGTGTCGGAATATTGGTGTTGAAGAGTGTTGGTTAGCATTTTGTATTGTATACTTGGGGTGTATATGCTTTGGAAATGTTCAGCCCATAAAAAATCGAAAATAAATGCAATTCTAAAATTCCGAAACTTAAAATACTGAGCTAAACCCTTCGCAACACGTGATTGTTACGTGTTCATGTCCAGCGTCTGAGAGAATGCGTGTGTTTCACGTGAGCTTGCGTGTTGGGTTTAGCTCGCGGCGCTTCGAGCCAGATATACTCTGCCTGTGTTTTACAATGCTTTTGAATTGTATTTGTGTACAATGGGTTTGTATTGTATTTGTGTACAATGGGTTTGTATTGTATTTGTGTACAATGGGTTTGTATTGTATTTGTATACAATGGGTTTGTATTGTATTTGTGTACAATGGGTTTGTATTGTATTTGTGTACAATGGGTTTGAATTGTATTTGTGTACAATGGGTTTGTATTCGTAGTTGTTATGAATGCATGTTTACACGAGGATCAAACAAAATGGGCGGGCGTTTTTCCGGTTTTTTAATTTTTTTTTTATACTACTTTATTACCCCTTTCGGGAAATTCGGGCTGCCTCTCCCATGGGAAGCGCGTCGCCGCGGTGCAGCGCCACCCAATTCCTATCCTATATTTTTTTTTTACAATTTTGCTGGGGGAGGAAAGCCGGATAACCCGGAGAGAAACCCCCGATGAGCAGCCCGGTAGTCAGGAAAAACCGGTATCACATATCACAAGCTCGACCTGGGCTCGAACCCACGCTTCATCGCCATGACATTGGTGACGGTCGTTCAGTAGCGCAGCGGCTAAATCCGACGCGCTACCTATTAGACCACCGCTCACCCCGCTCCGGTTTTGTACCGCTCCAAATCAATGCAAATCACACAGTCAGCAGGCTCTCACGCCACAGCACCGCGTTTTTCCAAATTCAAAACGCCATAGCACCGGGTGGGTGTTTGGGGGTTTAACGTCCTTTTCCACCACATAGGGTGATATCAAAGACGGGGCAACGATGAAAAAGCCAGCACAAATATTTGGCCCCAGCCGGGCCATAGCACCGGAAAAAAACGCTTTGTGTTTTTTTCAGTTGTCGGTTAGAAACGATTGAACGGGGCCGTGAACGAACCAGACACCGACATGTACCCATAGGTTACTGCAGTCTAAAGACGTGTATATATATATATGCTCACGTTTTAAAATAATGGCTTTAAATAATAACAATACAGACTTCAACATAAGTCAAGGACCACTTGCAAATTTGGCTAAAATTCCTGGAAGATGTCCGTGCAGCACATGGTGAGTTTCAGCTTCAGCAAGCTTTGCAGGATGCATTGTTAACCCTTTAACACTTTCACAGCAAAAAATTTTGACAGATTCCTTGATCTCTATTTTTTGTGAATTCTTAAAAATTAGACCTGTCTGTCAAGGTGGTCTTTGACTTATGTTGAAGTCTGTAATAATAATAATAATAAAAATTGTATAGGCGCTTTACCCAATTTCACGAATCGTCTCAAAGCGAACTGAACCCAACACGCACGCTCACGTGAATCACACGCATTCTCTCACGCACTAGACGTAAACACATTACAATCTCGTGGTGCGAAGGGTCAGCTCAGCTATTGAAATTTCGGAATTTAGAATTGCATTTAATTTTCAAATTTGGTGGGCTGAAGCAGAGGGGGAGGAAGCCGGAGTACCCGGAGAGAACCCCCGACGATCCGCCCGAATGAACGGTGCCACATACGAGAAGGAAAAATTCTTTGCCTCGAGTGGGACTCGAACCCCTGACCTCTCGCATTGGTGACAAGTCTCTCAACCACTAGACCACCGACCGCCCCGGTCGAAAGAGCAATCGTGGTCGAAACATTTGAAGCGCATAGCAACGGAAAGGGGTCGTCATAGCAATGGAAAGGGGTCGTCATAGCAACGGAAAGGGGTCGTCATAGCAACGGAAAGGGGTCGTCATAGCAACGGAAAGGGGTCGTCAATTTTGATTACACCACCCCGCTCCCCTGAGGTTTGTGTCGACTGCCCGAAAGAGTACAGGAAACAAGAAAGAGAAAACCGTGGCTTTCATTACGATTTTGTCGTCGTGGCAGGCCGAGGTGGGCAGACCATGCACGTCTAAGGACCAGTGTGCTGCTGACGAGTGTTGTCAGATCGTCAACATCGTCGTCGTGAGCAGGAGGAGACAAGCTCTGCAACCTCTTGCTGGTCCTAACACTTCGGGTAATGTTCAACCAGTGGATAGAGAACTATTGTTTTCGAGTCTGTCTGCATGTTGTATTTTTTTCTGCTTGTTCGTCTGTCGATCAGTCGAAAGACTAGAGGATGTTCCACTTCTCGTCAGTTCCAAAGCAAAAGATGAGACACTCTTATTTTCAGTGTCTTTGTGTTTGTCTGCGTGTCCGTTCGTATATCTGTGTGTCCCTACGTCTGTCTGTGTGTCCGTAAATCCGAGACACGAGGCTAGGGAACTTTTACTGTCACGCACCGGTTCCTTGTTTGTGTGTGTGTGTGTGTGTGTGTGTGTGTGTGTGTGTGTGTGTGTGTGTGTGTGTGTTAACGTGTGTGTGTGTGTGTGTGTGTGCGTGTGTGTTGGGATTTGCTTGAAAGCCTCGATGCTCGTAACGCCGCTGAGAAGGAAAACTGCCGCCTCCGAAGCTGTAAGGTTGTTTACCAGACAGAAGGATGTTTCATTTGGCCATTGCGACCGTTTTCGCGACTTTGTGGCTTCTACTATTAGAGAAAACCGACTTTCTTTGAGCCTACGGTCCATTTTTGAACAGACTGGGACGCGAAAAAGTTGATAAAAATAGCAGCCAATCAGCACCGTCTAGCTGGGCCTCACTGAGTCCGCCATCAAATAACGTCGTCAACGCAGTACGCGTTACACTTGTAAAACAACTCATACACAGACCAGCGTCACCACAATGGTTTGCAGATGCTATACTGCGGCCCAAGTGACTGATTCTAAAGCCGGCACGGAGTCAGCGCATTTGATGAAAAGTTTTCCACACACTGTTGTATAAGAATGACGAGCGACGTCTCCTTGAGTGCAGACGAACAAAGACCACCTTTCGCGACATTCCGAGACTCTTTGGATCGTTTTCTCGCTGAAAGAAACAACTGTTTCGCTACTTTTGGTCGCCCAAGGAGATCGCACAAGTTTTAGCAGCCATGTTTTTTTTTTCTCCAAGCGTAGTCCCGGGCATACTAAATTCGAGATTTTCTGATTGGTCGAAAATTATTCAAGGGAATGAATTGGCGCCTATCGTTCTATTATCTTTCATCCGCGATTTAAAACCACTGCTGCAAATTTCAGCTGAGATCTCCTTGTTTCCACTTTGTTATGGTGTATTATTGATGATAAAAACCAGAAAACGTCATCTGCATTGCAAAAATATCTTATGACACAAAAACCGAAGGCATCCCACGGCCTATATGCCTGTCGTAGGTATTGAGACTTTAAAGTTGTCTTTATTATTGATCTCCAGGAACTTGCGAAAAGTACAAGAAACAAGGGGAGTGGTGCACGTCCTTCGAAGTGCTGAACGGTTACTGTGGCTGCGAGGAGGGCTTGACCTGTCAGGCTGTCCATCTGTCCCAACCCTCCACGCTACGCAAGGGCGTCCCATCTCAGTGCTTACCGTAGTCAGCAGGGCAACTGACTGGATGGAATGCCACTCATTGAGTGGGTTTTTTTTGTGTGTGTGTAATCACTGGCTTGACACATAAAGACATTTCCACTTCGTTTGGATTTCTCTGTATATCAGTCTGTCTACGTGTCTGTCTGAGTGTCTGTCTGTCTGTCTGTCTCGCTCTCTCCGTTGTGGTGTGTTGATGTCTGTCTGTCTCTCTGGTGTGTGTGTGTGTGTGTGTGTGTGTGTGTGTGTGTGTGTGTGTGTGTGTGTGTGTGTGTGTGTGTGTGTGGTCTCCATTGAAACCGTACCGACCTAAAAACCACACATGACACACAAGGCAAGGCGAATCCTAGCATATGACTGAGACACTCAGCATTGCCCCATCGCTCATACCAGCACTCGCTCGATTCTGGAACTGGAAGATAAGATAGAGTGTTTCAGGACACATATGGTGAAACACAGGCGTTGACCCGCGAAGGAACTCCGACCACTCCTGACCTGTCAGTTGATTTATCGAAAACAGTCCAAGCCAGGCGCACACTACACTTGTCTCTGAAGACATCACAATGAAGCTTCTCTTACTGCTCGGGCTGACGCTTGCTACCCTTGTTTTCTGCAAGGTATGAAATGTGTTATTCAATCAGAATTATACTCCAGTAATTAGAATGTTCACCACAGCTATAATTTGAAACAGTTACAATCAACTTCCAGACTTGAAACCAAGGAAGACCATTTTCAGCGCGGACATTTAATATAATCACAAACACAGTCCCTCTATGACATGTGTTATTCAATCAGAATTATACTCCAGTAATTAGAATGTTCACCACAGCTATAATTTGAAACAGTTACAACCAACTTCCAGACTTGAAACCAAGGAAGACCATTTTCAGCGCGGACATTTAATATAATCGCAAACACAGTCCCTCTATGATTTTTTTTTCTCAAAGATTAAAAAAAAAAATCCTTTGACCCCTACGGAGGCATGGAGGAACAATATAAACAAAAAGAAATGCAAATAACAAGGTAAAAAGTTAATGTAAACAACAACGACCACTGTGAGGGCCAATAAACGAGTGGTGATCAATATTGTCATCACAAACTGCATGAAATAATACTAACATACACGTACTGCAATTACAGAGAATAGAAGGGAAAAACAGTAAAAAAAAACAACAAACAACAACAACAACAACATCATCATCAACAACAACAAAACCGTGTTAAATAATGAGAACTTTGTTCTACACAATTTTACATTCTTTCAACGGAAAATCGCACGCACGCATGAAATACATTATACTCTCGTAACTGCGTCAGATCAGTACAGATGTGTGTTATATTGATATAAACGTCTGATGGTAGTGATATGATGAAACAAAGGAGCAAGAACAAAAACAAAGTGTTCTTTTATGAAACAGGCCGAGGTGGGTACACCATGCACGTCCCAGGACCAGTGTGCTGCTGACGAGTGTTGTCAGATCGTCAACATCGTCGTCATGAGCCGGAGACAAGCATTGCGACCTCTCGGAGGTCCTAACACTTCAGGTAATGGGATTTCAGCCAGCTTCGTCACATGCGCATGGCTACCTACATGTTGACTTATAGGGCTGCAGACAAATCCTGCCCTAGTACTACCGGTTATCTTTGGTTCCAAATGATAGATCAGACTTTCGTGCATCCAGGGTTAGTTTGTCCGGTAGATCCGTGCAGGCAAGCATGACGAATGTGTATTTTTAGAACAAATGACAGCAATCCATTTAAAAAAAATGGAAAAAAATATTTCTTTTCATCAGGGTCTCACAAACGTGATTTTCTCACAAAAACACCCCAACAAAACATTAGCTTTGACTGCGTGTTGTCCATTGTTGACAATACAAATCTGTTAGAAGTGTACAGCATTCTATTGCGGAATTGGTCTAGTGGTTAAGGCACCCAACTTTGGATCCTGAGCTGCCTCGTTCGAATCCCTGATGGGCAGGATTTGGCTGGATTTTTCTTTTGCAAATTGGGTAAAAAAAATCACGTGGAGACTCGTTACGATGCCTGTCTCGCCCTTTTTGTACACATGCACGCACAATATCAAAAGTACAAGTTAATTCAAATTCAAATTCAAAAATACTTTATTGTCCTTAAAAATAACAAGTATTAAATGGAAATTCGTGTCTGGACTCACAGCTCGAAACAACTGAAATAAGAATGGGAAATTAAGATTCTAAGCTAACAAAAACAACGTAAACTTGGTTAGGCATGTGCAAGAACTTCACACACACACACACACACACACACACACACACACACACACACACACACACACACACACACACACACAATTATATTACAAAAAATACGGCTCCTACAACCACAGCGTTCTAAACACATTGCCAAATCATTCCATTAACTTCCATTCCATTCCGTTCAAGATCCCTTTTAATACGGGAGGGGTTGCGGAATAGAGAAAAACCAATCATGAAACTGAACCAAACTTTTACGACAGGAACATGCGAGAAGTACAAGAAGGAAGGTGAGTCGTGCAGCTCTATCGCCGTCATGAACGGTTACTGCGGTTGTCAACCTGGACTGAACTGTACGCCCATCGGATTGTCTACCCTTCGTTCCCGCCGCAGAGAACTGCCTGCGCAGTGCACTGCTAACTGACAGGGTCGCCATGATGCCAGCTTCACAGCGTCACAGTGACCGCTAATGCGCAACGGAAAAAAAAAAAGTATCTTACTGAAAATTGTGACGAGTACTCAGAACTCAGTACAGTGAAGGAAATAAAGTTGAAGCTGCAGTTTGTAGCTTGTCACTAAAATTCATCTTCGTTTCTCTGACTGCGTGTGCTTGAGTTGATTTTTTTGTTTCCAGATTGTATGGTATAAGTGCTCGCCTCCGTACAATGACGTCGAGTGTCGCGACCCCACCCTCCTCTGCCACTCTCTCTTTTTACCTTTCTTCTCTCGGGAGGTCAGGGATTTTAATAATAATAATATGGGCGCTTTATACCAAATATTTAGCCACAAAGCGCCGCGAGCTAAACCCAACACGCACGCTCACGTGAATCACACGGATTCGCTCACCCACTGGGCATGAACACATTACAATCACGTGGTGCAAATGGTCAGCTCAGCAAGTTTCGGAATTTAGAAGTCCATTTATTTTTTTATTTTGTGGGCTGAACATTTCCAAAGCAGACGGTGAGGAAGCCGGAGTACCCGGAGAGAACCCCCGACCGTCAGCCCGAATGAACGAGCCGGAAAGAACAAAATCTTCGCCTTGAGTGGGTTTCGAACCTGATGATCGCGTTGGTGACAAAGTCTTAACCACTAGACCACCGACCGCCCAAGACAGATACAGTTAGGTGTGGGTGTTTTTTGGGTTTTTTTAGGGTGTAACGTCCTTTTCCACCACATAAGGTGATATCAAAGAGGTGGCAACGAGAAAAAAGGTCAGCACAAATATTTGGCCCCAGTCGGGATTCGAACTCACGACTCGAGCATTGAGGGTCCAACGCTCTACCCATCCAGCTGTCCCCGTTTCCCTACACAGATAGGAAGACCTTGGGCTTTTAATAATAAAATTTTAAAAAACCCACAAAAAAACAATGGGGCCGAAAGTGGACAAATCTCTCTCTCTCTCTCTCTCTCTCACACACACACACACACACACACACACACACACACACACACACACACACACACACACACACACACACACACACACACACCATGCCCCCTTTAAAACACATCTACACCATTGAAACGTAATGTTGCTGAACATGACGATAAAAATGCACTGACACTGACATTCAAAAGATAAGCAAGTGTCAGCACAGAGGACGCTCCAAGACTGATTGCACTGAACACTGACGGGTACGTACAGCTGTGTCAAGATACCGCTGTGTTGAAATAAACCCCTTTTAACTGCAGTACAAACGTTATCGTGACGACAACCAAAGAGCCAAGTGCAGACAGTTCAGAGTCCTGCTACAACTACCAGCTGCTGACATGAAGTTCTTATTTCTGCTGTGTCTGATCATCGCTGCATTGGCCGCCTGCGAGGTACTTGATTTTTTTTGTTAATACAGTTGTTCATCACTTCGCCGGTGCACTTGTGCTGGCTTTTACATTGTTGCCCCCGTCTTTGATATCGCCCCCATGTGGTGGAAAAGGACGTTAACTCCCAAACACCCAACCCACCCACCCTCGTCTGTGCACAGTATGGGCTTATACGCGGAAGTTTTCCGTCGTCGTTCGCACACTAATATTTCACTTTTCATCGTGTCAGGCCGAGGTGGGTTCATCGTGCACGTCCCAGGACCAGTGCGCTGATGACGAGTGTTGTCAGATCGTCAACATAATCGTCGCCAGCAGGAAAAGGCAGTTCCTCTTGCAGCCCATTAGACCTTACACGTCAGGTAGCGTCCAGCGTCAACAAGACACAGTTTTCTTGCCTTTTTTTTAATTTCTCGCCAAATCTAGTTAAAATTCATTTTGTCATGCACGATACCTGTCTTTCCTTCGTGTATATGTTACAGTGAATTTGCGTAATCAGTGATTTCCTGAAATCCCCAAAATTTTCTTTTAGTTCATGTAATCACTCGGGGATTTCAGGAAATTCCTAAAATTTTCAGGGATTTCTTGAAATTCCTACATTTTGGTCGTGGCATTTACACCTTACTGGCTGAAGTGAATTTGTAAAATCAGATAACAAAAGCAGAACTACATAGACGTTGATTATTCACTCACAGCATGTTCATGGATAGATCTCATTAACATCGGAAGGCGCTGTAGTCCTTTCATCGTAGATCGTGTTA
The DNA here is from genome assembly GCA_018292915.2 of Batillaria attramentaria. NCBI lineage: Eukaryota > Metazoa > Mollusca > Gastropoda > Batillariidae > Batillaria > Batillaria attramentaria. Next base: position 153,652 of record JACVVK020000094.1, read on the forward strand.
CCAAAAGCTGTTTCTTGTCAACATATGAAATTATGACAACTTTTCAAATAATTATGTACCGTGTTTTTTTTGTTTTTGTTTTTTTTTCGTTGTTGTGGGTGCACATAGAACCTCTCTCTCTCTCTCTCTCTCTCTCCTGTAGTTTTAATCTGTCAATATCATAATTACTTACCAGTCTAGTCTGCCATTTCAGTGTTGTCAATATGTACTTTTCCCACTGAGCATTAACATAAGCGGTGCCGCTTGTTTATCCTCACTATCGGTTTACTTGAACGACTTGTCAGTATTGCAATAAACCTGTTTAAACCACTATGTACCGTGGCAACACATGGAACTATTTTTTTTTTGAAAGACTTCATTACTTTGTTCGTGTTATCAAACATGAAATCTTGACAGCTGCCATGCTATTTCGTAAACGTATCTCCCTTTGACATCAAAGGGTGCAGAACTGTTTCCATTGTGCTATCCAAACTACCATTGGTGGAAACATTGCAATAGTAATGGGCCACTGTCTTCTTCATTCGCCCACTGTGCCTGCAGGCACCTGTCTGCTTGTAGTGTTGATATGTTGTGTGTTTTGTGAAGGTGTACTGTATTGTTTGTGATTATGTGATATGCTTTGTTCGTACGTGACTGTATTGTTCCAATGTTTTCCTTTTCTTTTCTTTGTAAAGCGCTGTGAGTTCTCTGCGAGAAAGAGCACTATATAAGTATCAATCATTATTATTATTATTCAAAGGAACGTGTCAGAAGTACAAGACTGAAGGCGAGTCCTGCAGCTCCATAGCGGTCATGAATGGTTACTGTGGCTGTAAGTCTGGGTTGAGATGTACACCCGTTGATCTCAACCTTGTTGGCGGACTGGCGCGCCGCATGGAACTGCCGGCAACGTGCGAGGCCAATTGAAACGTCTGACCAACAAGTTGGCTATTGTTCGGATCGACTGATATTTCCAGTAGGAATAAATGATGGTCTAAACTTTATGCTATGCGCTGGATGGGCAACTGCGTGTCAGTGTGTGTGTGTGTGTGTGTGTGTGTGTGTGTGCGCCTGTGCTTGTTTGTCTGTCTGTTCCCCAATTCTCTCTCTCTCTCTCTCTCTCTCTCACACACACACACACACACACACACACACACACACACACACACACTCTCTCTCTCTCTGTGGAAGTGGACAGTGAGACGGGAAGCTGAATACAAAGACCACAAACCTATACGAAAAGCTGCAAAGGCCGCCCTGGAAGCAGTCCTGCCCACTACCTAATGAACAAAAACAGACCCGTGTGTTGTTTGTGGGATCATGTCACAGTATGACAGCAAGACGCAGATTACAATACTATGCGAAAGAACACACACACACACACACACACACACACACACACACACACACACACACACACACACACACACACACACACACACACACAACTCAGTACATGTAGGGGTCTTTAAACGCGCCAACACAACCGCTGAAATAACGACCTTTACTTGAAACACATGCGTATACACACCAAAACGTACTATCACCGAACGTGGCATTATAATACACAGAGAAATGACGCTGACATTCGAAAGATAAGCACGCTTCAGACCGAAGACCACTCCAAGATGAGGACAAAACCCGGCGACAAGAAAGCCTGTGTTGTACAGAATTCTGCTACAAGGTGCTACCATGAAGCTCCTGTTTTTGTTGTGTCTGATCATCGCTGCATTGGCATCTTGCCAGGTACTTGTATTTTGCTATACTTAAAAACCCGCGATAACAGCCTGTGTCCTGTCTGCACTGAAAATACGTAAAATACTGAGCCTTAAAATATTTTACGAACGCACGGCTGTATCGAGATGTGCTGCAAATGTTGGAGATATTGGGTCTAATTTTAAAGATATTTTGAAGAAGGCTGCAGTTTGTCTGCATGTGGGTAACAAGTTTCAATGTAATGAAATGTAAAGACATAGGCCATGATATATTGAAACGCCAACGGTATGTCATAATTTTATATTATAGTTTGGCACACAATGGATATGTCATTCATCTGTGGAACCCCCGCACAAATGGGGGAGCCGGGATAGCCGAATGGTAGTGCGTTGGACTCTCAATGCTCGCGTCGTGAGTTAGAATATCGGCTGGGACCAAATATTTGTGCTGGCCTTTTTCTCGTTGTCCCGTCTTTGATATCACCCTTACGTGGTGGAAAAGGACGTTAAACTCCTAACCCCCCCCCCCCACCGCCCCGCACAAATGTCTACAAATGTACGGCCAATTCGCGATGTCGCCCATCTGTCCGTGTAAGTAATATTACATATTTCGCTGTCTCAGGCCGAGGTGGGTACACCGTGCACATCCCAGGACCAGTGTGCTGATGACGAGTGTTGTCAGATCGTCAACATGATCGTCGCCAGCAGGAAACGACAGCTCCTCGTGAAGCCCATCGGTGGCCCTAACACTTCAGGTGAGATCTGTCATTACGGGAGTTTTACAAGCACCAATACTATGTTTATTAATCAGATATGTTTGTTCTTTCAATTTTTGCAGGTTCATGTCACTGGACACATCAAAGAAAGCGTTATTAAATTTTGCTAACATCGGATAACTTGTTCGTCAAAGCCATATGATATACATGACTGGATGATGGTGTGATTTGTATTGTATTTTGGATTGAAATTGATGTGCTGTTTGCTTTGTTGTGATTTCTTTAGCTGTATTTTGTATATTGTTGTACATTGTTATCACGTTCTTTGAATTTTTATATTCCTCCGTACCCCAAAACAGGGAGAAAGAAATAACATCTTTGAATCTATTGACAGTGTCATCCTATGAGCTCCCCCTTCTTCCCCCTCCAACCCCCCCCCCCCCCCCCGCCCCAACGCACAAAGATCGCCATGACCTACCACCCACCCACAGCCCGAATTTCACATTGCAATAGTAATGGGCAACTGTCTTCCTCAAAGGAACGTGTCAGAAGTACAAGACTGAAGGCGAGTCCTGCAGCTCCATAGCGGTCATGAATGGTTACTGTGGCTGTAAGCCTGGGTTGAGATGTACACCCATTGATCTCAACCTTGTTGGCGGACTGGCGCGCCGCATGGAACTGCCGGCAACGTGCGAGGCCAGTTGAAACGTCTGACCAACAAGTTGGGAATTGTTCGGATCGACTGAAATGTCCAGTAGAAATAAATGATGGTCTAAAGTTTATGCCATGCGCTGAATGGGCAACTGTGTGTGTGTGTGTGTGTGTGTGTGTGTGTGTGTGTGTGTGTGTGTGTGTGTGTGTGTGTGTGTGTATCTGCAGCTGGATAATGAGACGTAAAAATGAACTTCAAGACCTCAAACTTATACGAACACCTGCAAAGACCTCACCGGGACGCAGTCTTGTCTACTGCCGCATGAGCAAAAACAGACGTTTACGGGACCATGGTACAGGTCAGCGTAGGACACAGATTTCAATACTGTGCAAACGAAACATTTCTCGCGCGCGCGCGCACACACACACACACACACACACACACACACACACACACACACACACACACACACACACACACACACACACACACACACACACACACATATGCGCGCGCGCGACTGATCAAAATAAATCTTTATCTCCTTGACCCAAGATATAGTCCTTCTTTGTGAGAAGTTTCGAGACAGGCAGTGACGAGGTCAGTGCTTACTACACACACGGAGACACACAATACGTTCAACTGTTCAGTTCTCATTGCACAACTTTCGCGACTCCATCAGAATGAAACTTGTGTTTTTCCTCTTCCTGGCCGTAATCGCTCTGGCCACTTGCAAGGTAATGTATTCCGAGGCTTACAAACGAACCTGTTGTTTAAAAGGTTCATTACACACAATTTGTAAACTTACCAACGTCTTAAAGTGTCCGTGCACAGCATAGACAAACATATATATGTCCTTTCAGGCTCCAGCTCTTTGGAACCAACTTCCTAAACCGCTTAGACACACAGAGTCCAGTGCCAGCTTCAAACGCTGCCTCAAAACCCACTTATTTAAAACTGATTACTGATTTACTCTGCCCTTCCACACCGTGTCAGTGTGCTTGTTGTGAGTTACTGTTTAACTTTGAATGTTCCCTGTGCGTCTGTGTATGAAAGTGGTGTATGTATTTATGATGTACGGCGCTTAGAGCCTGTTTTATTTCATGTATAGGCGCCTTATAAGTCGTCATTATTATTATTATTATAAACATAATGGGGCAGGAGTTGTGGTTTGAACGCGCTATGTTTATTCCATGTTTATTCAGCCAGATTACGTTCCACTTCTGAGTGCGTCTGTATGTTTGAAATACTCTATCTTGATGATAAGTAGAGCTCTCAATGCGATACATGGGGATTTGGTCTAGTGGTTAAGGTATCCGACTTCGGATCCTGAGCTGCCTGGCTCGAGTCCCCGTTGGCAGGAATATGGTTGGATTTTTCCATACCATGTTGAGTCAAATCCATGTGCAGACTCGTTTACGGTGCCTGTCTCGCCTTCGTGTACACACACACGCACAAATAACAAGTGTGCACGCTAAAAGTCCCACGTTCATCTTTCGAAGAAAAGTAGGCTGTGGCCGATGGCGTGGTAAGACAGAAATACTGTCGCACGCACCAGAGTGAGTAGCAGGGTGGAGGTTTGCACATAAAGTAGCGCTTAGCGGCAGCAGGCTTTCACTGCTTCGTCCTCCAGCCCTGCGGCGCCATGAGCATCTCAGTAGAGATGGATACGTACGCCGAGGTGAAGTCTACCATACCATACCATACCATACCATACCATACCATACCATACCATACCATACCATACCATGTTGTTTTACACTTTATGCGGGAGATCGAACACTCCAATTCTACGACAGAGCGGTTGGTGTTGCTGCAACACTCTCGCTTAAGTGTGTTAGCAGCGTCATTGAGTACGCCTCTGTTGGCTCAGTGCGGCCAGTATTTGAGATGCTGTCAGTGAGCAGGCGCCTAAGTGGGGTGAAGCTAGACTCCACGAAAACTGCCCAGAACGGTCTGTGAGCATAAACAAAATGAAGAGTTGGCCTTTAAAGTCTGTGCATCAGAATCAGTCAACTGCGTCACATTTTTTTTTTTATTAACTACTTTATTATCCCTTTCGGGAAATTCGGGCTGCTTCCGCCGGGGGAAGCGCGTCGCCGAGGTGCAGCGCCACCCAATACCTATCCTTTTTATTTATTTAATTTTTTTATATACAATTTTGCTGGGGAAGGAAAGCCGGATAACCCGGAGAGAAACCCCCGATGAGCAACCCGGTAGCCAGGAAAAACCGGTATCACATATCACAAGCTCGACCTGGGCTCGAACCCGAGCTTCAACGCCGTGACATTGGTGACGGCCGTTCAGTAGCGCAGCGGCTAAATCCGACGCGCTACCTATTAGATCACCGCTCACTACACGATTGCCAGTCAGCATGTTGCCGTACTCGGCTGGTTTTTTCCCTTAAAAAAAAAAAAAAAAAAAAACAACGAGAAGCCACGAGCTCACGAAAACGGCCGCAATGGCCAAATGAAACAATCATCTGTCTATCTGGCAAACAGACTTAAAGTTTCGAAAAGTTTTTCATCTCCGCGGCTTTAAAAGCCTTTAACGTATTTTGTCAGCTACGAAGACGATTTAAAGACGAGGGCTTTGGGAGGTCTTCCCACATTTTGACCTTAGGTTCGGAATTGAACTGTCAAGATCTAAGAGTTCCACATACTTGCGCAAATCGGTCGGTGGTCTAGTGGTTAAGAGACTTGTCACCAATGCGAGAGGTCAGGGGTTCGAGTCCCACTCGGGGCAAAGAATTTGTCCTTCTCGTATGTGGCACCGTTCATTCGGGCCGATCGTCGGGGGTTCTCTCCGGGTACTCCGGCTTCTTCCCCCTCTACTTTGGAAATGTTCAGCCCACCAAATTTGAAAAATAAATGCACTTCTAAATTCCGAAATTTAAATAGCTGAGTTGACCCTTCGCACCACGTGATTGTAGTGTATTTATGTCCAGTGTGTGAGAGAATGCGTGTGATTCACGTGAGCGTGCGTGTTTGGGTTCAGTTCGCGGCGCTTTGAGCCGATTCATGAAATTGGGTAAAGCGCCTATACAATACTTCTTCTTCTTCTTCTTATTATTATTTAAAACTGCCTAACGAAACTGTAACGGAGAAACAACAACAGAAAAAACAAACACTTGGTCCAGTGTGTGCCAATATATATGCAGGAGACCGCTCCGCAAACGAGGCTTCTCGAAGAGAGGAACTAGGTCAAGGAAACATGACACTCAGAACACACTGTGTTCATGTATTTTAATGGATATATGCATTTAAACGATCATGAGTTTGACTGTACAATGTGCTCATAATTATTTCAGGCGGAGGCGCCTACACCATGCACATCCCAGGACCAGTGTGCTGCTGACGAGTGTTGTGAAATCATCAACATCATCCTCGTAAGCAGGAAAAGACAGCTCACCGGTGGCCCTAACACTTCAGGTGTGATCTGTCAATATGGACGTTTATTTAACTATTAACTGACCTTGTCTCCTAAGAAGCCATAACAGACCCCTCTCTCTAACCTAAACACACACACACACACACACACACACACACACACACACACACACACACACACACACACACACACACACACGCACACACACACACACACACACACACACACACACACACACACACACACACACACACACGCACGTGTCTGCACGTCTTTACGAATCACTAGAAACGGAAAAGTCATTGTGGCGTAAGGACACAAATTGACCGTGGGATCATGTTTGGTGTTTATTTGGAGAATCCTGTTTGGCGAGTGTGCCAGCTTGTAACGATTGTTGTTACTGAAAAGCGTGACTTTTGTGGTGTTTGTACTTTGTAGCCCAAGGTGCATGCCAGGGGGGCCGCAGCAAGAGGCAAGCTGCCAGTGACACTGGGACTTTTTGCGCTGAAGAGCGACAAAAGCGACACGAGCGGATTTAGAAGTAACGGGTTTCTGGCCTAAATAGAAAGTAGACTTGCATGACTCCAGCAAAGCCTTAGAGGAACGGAGACATTCCAATTTTTTTTTAAACTTCTGTCAGGTGCGTGTCCTAGAATGGTCTGTGCATGATAATTTTTGTTTGTAGATTGAAGCCTTTTTTTTTTGGGGGGGGGGGGGGGGGGGGGGTGACTTTGATGCCTGAGACTAATAGGTAAAATACAGGCATTTTGAGACCTCGTGCAAATGTGTTCTATGGCCTGTTTCTGTGGTTGTTCCAGGATATTGCAGTAAGCTGATTCAGGAAGGCAAGCCCTGCAGCAACGTGATGGTCGTGAACGGCGCCTGCGGCTGTGCACCTGGCTTGACTTGCACGCCCATGCCTGATCCGTTCGCTGGCCTCGGCCGTATACGTCGCTTGGAGTTGCCTGCCACCTGCACGGCCGACAAACGCTGAGAGCAGGCTTGAATGGTTGAAAGTCCTTGAAACTGTGGCGTGTTGTTTTACTGTTGTGGTTTCATCCACAGCCCCCCTGGCCCAATAAAACGCGGCACGCAATTGTGGTCTTTCAGTTTGAATCTTTCATTTTTGCTTCAGCACTGGGTGATGGCATGTGGCCTCAGTCATCTTCTTCTTCTTGTTCTTCCTCTTCTTATTTTTATTATTGTTATTTTGCGTCTCAAGAAAAGTTTGTAAGTGACCATCCGACTGTATCAGACACATACAAAACAGGCCGCTCAGCACATTTTTATTTTATGAGAAACAGTTTGGGGATTGCCTAAAATGAAATAGTTACTTCCTGCTGCGTGTTCCTTTTCTCGGCGAACACCTTGGGGACCCGCAAATGGGGTTTGCCCATAATATATATTACATGTAACAGGGTATCATCTACTTATATACAGCCTTCACAAAAAGTTAAGGACCACTTGCAAATATCATTCAACTTGTCGTGGTGGCATGCTGGTGTAGTGCTGAACATCGCTGAAACGGCGGCTTATGTAGGCAAACAAATGAGCACAGTTCATAACCAGGGATGCATTCTTTGACCTGCATCTCATTTTTGCCGTGCAGAAAGCCCCAGGTATCGCTCACTGAACACTGAACCTCGGTCTAGTTTTGCCGAAATTGCAGATTTTCAAACGCGCCAAGCATGCTGTGTGACACGCACGTGCCATCCACACAGTGGTCGCCATGTTCACTAATTACCCCTTAACCTTTTACGGGAAAAATCTTATTCGTTTATTTTTTTCTGATTTATTGAAACTGTCACCCATTATGTTGACTGGTCCTTAACGTTTTGTGAAGACTGTATATTATATATAGCGCCATTGCAACTTTCGTTCCGTTGCTTACGTCACTATCGGTACTCTTGGCTTTGCGCAAGCGCACTCGGCCGTTTTTGGCTGGTTGTCGAAGTACATTTTATCCAAGTCGGCGTGAGTTTTTCGTAACTACAACAAATATACTTTTTTGTCCCATAACAGACATGTCATTGACTACATTTTCCATCAAGCTTTCACCAGGTTGGCGAATGTTTAGTCCTAAAACGCGAATTTTAACTAAATCGGTCTGGAAACATACTGGGTGAGGGCCGTCTGCTTCGGGAATCGTTATCCTGGCATTTTAAGGCTTGCCTAAGCTTCATTTTTTTTTCAGCTATCTCCCTCTCCGATATCAATCACTGAAAAGACATGGGGACAGGTACTGCAACCCCTTCCTCCTTGCCCCCTCCTCCCCCCCCCCCCCCCACCGCATACCCCCAACCCCCTCCCCGCATGCCCCCCCCCCCACCTTCTCTTCTGGTCCATATATAAATTATGTGTCTGAACCCGTCTCCTTTCTTCAGCCACGGGGAGCCGGGGTGGTCGAATGGTAGAGCGTTCGACTTCTAATGCTCGGGTCGTGAAGTTCGATCCCGGCTGGGGCCAAATATTTGTGCTGGCTTTTTCATCGTTGCCCCGTCTTTGATATCACCCTATGTGGTGGAAAAGGACGTTAAACCCCCAAACACCCACCCACTCTTCTTCAGCCACCTTTCAAAAGCAAAGCATGATGACGTCACGAAACTAGACGTACTCGTTATCTTTGCAGCAGGGGCAGGTGCTGCGGTCTACTTAGTCCAGTGCCTGTCCGTTTTCTCACCGGAGATAAGGCCAGTCAGTGTCAGTGTCAGAGCGTGACAAGCCGGTTAACTGAGTCTATTAATTTTGTCCGTGAATTCTTCTCAATTGAAAACTGCCAGCATGCGACCGCTCCTGACGTTCAGCGTCTTGATCGTTATCGTGGCAGCAGCAGAGGTGGGTATCGATTTTGTTTGAACGTTGTAGCCAGTCACCTCCTACTACAAATGGGGCAAATAATGAAACAAATAGTGCTGTTTTAGTAAAATGTGTGCCCGTGAATGCATGCAACTGTTTTCAGGACAAAGCTAAATGTATAAGAATGCACATTAATAATAATAATAATGACTATTGTACAGACGCTTTATCCATAATCATGAATCGGCTCAAAGCGCCGCGAACTGCGAACGCACGCTCACATGAATCACACGCATTCTCTCACACACTGGACATAAACACATTACAATCACGTGGTGCGAAGGGTCAGCTCAGCTATTTAAATTTCGGAATTTAGAATTGCATTTATTTTTCAAATTTGGTGGGCTGAACATTTCCAAAGCAGAGGGGGAGGAAGCCGGAGTACCCGGAGAGAACCCCCGACGATCGGCCCGAATGAACGGTGCCACATACGACAAGGAAAATTTCTTCGCCCCGAGTGGGACTCGAACCCCTGACCTCTCGCATTGGTGACAAGTCTCTTAACCACTAGACCACCGACCGCCCCTATGTACCAATAACATAACGTACATGCTTTTCAGTGTTTGCTTCTATACATATTAAGAAGTTTGAGCTTGTTCAAGTGCGATAAGTGGAACGCGGAAGCCTGCACGATGAACTGAAACCCCAGCCGTGGTAAATTCTGTGGTTGAGTGACCTTGTTTCTGCACTTTCTTCGCTCATGTCAGTCAGCTCATATTGTAAACTTTAATACTGTTTGTAGCATGTCTGCGTTACTCGTAACTTGGGCATATTTTCCAGCTACTGTACTATGCACCATACCAGTCATGTTTATGTTCTCAATGTTTGTCTGTGTGCGAGAAATGTGTAGTGAGGGCGATTTTGATTATAATATAATATGTACGTATTGACATAGCTGCCCGTGGTGATATAATTTTGACTGTATCGTGGCTTTAAAAGCCCCTTGGGCTCAGAGCCGGTAATAAAAAATCTTCTTGGAAATCTTCTTGAAGGCTGTAGGGCAACCATGCACGTCCCAGGACCAGTGTGCTGCTGACGAGTGTTGTCAGATCATCAACATCGTGGTCGCCAGCAGGAAACGACAGGCGCAGTTGATGCCCGTTGGTGCGGAAAATTCAGGTGTGCAAAGACCGTCTCGAGGGCCGATGTTCAGATTTCTCTTGTCTTTGTTTGACACAGTTTTTCCACTGCATTTCCCCTAGACGGAGTGCCATACGTCAAGTAGAGTACGGTGTATCCAAAGAGTGATATTGCAAAAGGAGGGTACACGTATCAAGATGTCGCCCACGATGGCTCCATAAATGTGTGCGGTGAGCATGGGTGGCCGAATGGTAGAGCGTTGGACTTCTAATGCTCGGGTCGTGAGTTCGTATCCCGGCTGGGGCCAAATATTTGTGCTGGCTTTTTCATCGTTGCCGCCCCGTCTTTGATATCACCCGTATGTGGTGGAAAAGGACGTTAAACCCCCAAACAGCCACCCGCCCACCCATAAATGTGTGCCATGTGTCAGTTAAGACATCCCGCAAACTTTGTGTTCCAACTTGTCTTCAATGAGACCAGAAAGCCTGTGTGGTTTTCTAGAAAACAGATTTTCGTGTGCTTTATTATGACATTGTTAAAGATGGCGTTCTTTGAGGACGCCTGCAAGACTCGTTTATCCGAGATCTACCAGGTGACATGAAAACCAAGCTGTAGTTGCTGTATTCTATACATTACGCATTAGCCCCGATGGGATAGCCGAATGGTAGAGCGTAGGACGCCCATTGCTCGGGTCGCGAGTTCGAATCCCAGCGTTGTTGCCCCGTCTTTGATATCACCCGTAAATGGTGGAAAGGGACGTTAAACTCCTAAACACCCCCCACCCCACCCCACCCCCATCTCCCGATGGCTCAGTGGGTCCGCAAACTGGAGAGAACGATTCAGCTTCAGTTATACGTGTGTGTGTGTGTGTGTGTGTGTGTGTGTGTGTGTGTGTGTGTGTGTGTGTGTGTGTGTGTGTGTGTGTGTTTTAATTTTGCCTACAGGAACGTGCGAGAAGTACAAGCAGGCAGGCGACTCCTGTGTTGGATACGAGGTGCTCAACGGTTTCTGCGGGTGCGCGGCCGGTCTGACGTGTAAATCCGTCTACGTCGGTACACCAGCACCACCACCGGCACCAGTCGACGGTATGGTCCGCCGAGACATGCGGCCTGGCTACCGGTCCTACTGCATGGCGGCCTAGTTGTTAGTCTTGGCGACCCTCTCCTTTACTCGAGGTGTCAGTCAAACAGGGTTGCCCAGACTATCTGATTGTTGTCTTACCAAGGTTGAGTTTCTTTGCAAAGTGGAGTTTTTTCTCTGTTGACGCGAGATATAAATCTGGTTTGATCGTTTTCTTCTGTGGTTTTATTCTTCTTTCTGCGTTTGCGATGATTGTGTGTGTGTGTGTGTGTGTGTGTGTGTGTGTGTGTGTGTGTGTGTGTGTGTGAGAGAGAGAGAGAGAGAGAGAGAGAGAGAGAGAGAGAGAACTTTATCTGAATACGGTAAAAGTTGTTGGTCTGTCGAACGGTCGAACATGACATGACTTGCGAAAAAGAAATCTGTGTTGGAGAGCTTTTTAATTTCGATGGGAGGTGGGGGGGGGGGGGGGACAGGGGGCGGGGGGGGGGGGGGAGGGGCTGGTGTATAAGGAAGATGCAAAGTATTTCAGATTGAAAACCTCCATCGTCCTTTCTTCCCAGAAGCAATACGAGCGAATGAGAAAACTGCATTTATTTTACTCAAGCTACAATTCCAGTTCGGGTACTGAACAGTGAGCAATTGCCTTAAATCAGACCTTGATACACCGCTCCTCCCACCCTGGGGGCAGGGCCCCACGTTTTCCTCCTGGTGCCCCTCCCGTCCCCACGTGGATCGTCTGGCACTGGAGTCCCTCCGCACAGCCACAGAACCCGTTCATGGTCTCGAACGACTCGCAGTACGCTCCTTCCGGCTTGTAAGGCTGACACGTTCCTATAACAGAATCGACCATGGTTGATTATTTTTATGCATGACGTCCCAAAGGAGAGGTTTCTCTCACCATGTGGCCACTGGAATCCGATTGGTCACATAGCATCAACGTTTACGAATCGAAAATCCAGGCATTCACAATTACGGCGTGTTATGTGTGTGTGTGTGTGTGTGTGTGTGTGTGTGTGTGTGTGTGTGTGTGTGTGTGTGTGTGTGTGTGTGTGTGTGTGTGCTTTTTTCCTTACATTTTGTTTTTGACACATACACGGACATACACAGCCTGTAAAGATACAAGCACTGAAAGCAACTAATTTTAAGAAGGACAACAAAACACAAAGGAACTACACAACAAACAATCCCCCCCCCCCCCAAGAAAAAGAAAAAGAAAAAGTACACACACACACACACACACACACACACACACACACACACACACACACACACACACACACACAAACCAACCAACCCCCCCCCCAACAAAAACAACAACAACAACAACAGCAAAATACACACAAACAAAAAACACAACAACGACAAAAAACCCAAAATAACAAAATAAACCTACCAGAAACACATAATAAAAAGTTAAAAAGAAGAAAAAACGGAGGTAGAACAGCAGTGTTTTGGGGGGCAATGTCCATTAAACTTGAGTGAAACAAGTCATACATTAGTGTATTACTGTAGCAGCAGTCGGTATGTGTGTGATTATTGTAGCCAGTTAGTTGGTTATCTAGGGCTTAACGGCTTATTGTAGACAAGAAAACAAAATACCAGCTCCACCAGGTGGTTGGTCCACCAGGGCCTGTCGTTTCTTGCTGGCGACCACGATGTTGATGATCTGACAACACTCGTCAGCAGCACACTGCTCCTTCATTGTACAGGGCATCCCCACTCGGCCCTGAAACACAGACAGACACACACAGACACACACAGAGACACACACACAGACACACACACAGACACACACACACACACACACACACACGCGCGCGCGCGCGCGCGCGCGTTATTATTCAATCTTCTCATATATAAATATGTGTTTTATGTATAGCGCCTATAGAGCTTAATATGAGGTTCAATTAATATTACCATTATCATCATAACCTACCTGACAAGCGGCAAGCATGACCACAAACAACACAGCACAAAACACAACCTTCATCTTGCAGATCGGTGTGTATGTGTCTGACCTGTAGGTCTTACGACCTATGGCTATCGTAGATTTCTTTCTTATCTGGTCGAATATCGTAAATGGCCCACATCTGGGGCGACTCGCCACCCCTTGCGTAAAAGCCTCGCTTCTCCAATGCAAAGGAGGCAGTTACAACTTCGCAAAGCTCTGCTTTGGAAATGTTCAGCCCACAAAATTAGAAAACAAAAGCAATTCTAAAATTCTTACATTTAAATAGCTGAGCTGACCCTTCGCACCACGTGACTGTTAAGTGTTCACGTCCAATGTGTGAGAGAATGCGTGTGATTCACGTGAGCGTGCGTGTTGGGTTCAGTTCGCGGCGCTTTGAGCCGATTCAAGAAATTGGGTAAAGCGCCTATACAATACTCAGTTATTATAATTATTATTAAGCTAGTGGAGATACGTATTTCTTGAACGTGTAGACGTTTGGATACGTTTCATAGTTTCCGTTTTACAGCACCTGCGATAAGATTTTTGGTACAGCCCTCGTAGGAGAAAAAACGCAGACGCACAGATTCAGCAGCAGTAACATTCGAACGTGACCTGGCAGACGTGTGACAAGTAACAATGAAATAGACAAAAATAGTAAAAAAGCAATAGAAAAAACCTTAAGCCCAACCCCTCCCAACACCCCCCCCCCCCCCCCCCCCGAAAAAAAAAGAAAAGAAAGAAAGGAGAAGGAACAAACGACAAGACAAACGTCAGACTTCTTTACCAAACAAAACCGAAACAAACTCTCAAATTAAATGTTAGTCCTTGGTTGTTTCCAATAACGTTTCCTATTTTCAATGAATCATTCTCGAGCGAGGTATACTGATAAACAAAATTTGTTGACCATACAAATGCTACCAGCATTTCAGAAAATTTCAGAAAAAGCATTGAAAGTTTGTCTGCTTCAGTCCCTAGATTCTATTCTTCCTAATCGTATGTAAATATCCAGATCCGCCTATAGATCTGTTTGTCATTCTCCCTCTCATACAATACATTACCGTCGCTCTGTTTTCCAAGCAATCATGCGTATTTTTCCAGCTCCTCATTGAATGACTCATAAAACAATTACGACGAAAATAACTGTATAAGAGACTTGATCATTAAGATCGTTCTATGGTTGAAAGAAATTGTGTGTGTATCCTCTTACTGATTTTTGTCTTCATTTGCACGCGTCTTAGTGAACCATCAGAGCCACAGTACGCGCTAAAACCCACTAATTGGAATTTGCTTTTCTCATTACAAGATTTGCCAAACAAGTGGTCTCCAGCGTGTCACTAAGTGCTTCAAGCAGGTTGAAAATTAGGAAATAAAATGCACTTTCTGCATGGGGATATTATCCGTATCGCAGAGAAAGTCTATGCTCATTAAGTAGGTATGTCTAGTTCTGTGTCGTGCACAGATGCTGTTCATTAAGCCACTGCCGGTTTGCAAACAACGTGTTTCTATTTGTTAGGCAGAAAGAACTCGGGTATCGCTGTACATGTACTAATAATCGACTGGCTACCCCTTAAGACTGCTACATAACTGACACCGGGGCGACATCGTTGAAAGCCGGGGAGCCGACGCGGAGAATGTTTGTCTTCGTAATGCTCATCATCTCTGACCCTGTGTCAGCTGACAAGGATCGCACAGCCTGTGGAAATGGTCTAAGCTACACACACAGCAGAGACAGCGGTAAGTAACACGCGTATTCTGAGCGAGATTTTTCCTACCTAGGTCGGCTCCTACCCAGAGCAAGTGTGCTATGTGCCCAACGGGGAGGCTGTTGCCACCCAGCCGAGATTCACCCACTTCACGGGTGCGACTTTGGGAGAGATTTATGTATGACACACCTTATGATGTGGATGATTACACGGCCTGCGGTGCCATAGTTCCCGGGCCTGGTTAACGCCCGGATATTTATGACAGGAAGCGTGGAATGCGGCCCTGTCCCGCAGTCCCAAACCACACGGACCTCCATAGCATCATCTTACCGTCATCCTCATCTCCATCATCATGCATGATAAAAACTGTCCCAGCTGCATAGCCATCCATGGACTGCACCCATGATCTGGGAGGAACACCACTGGAGCTTGCAAAGAGTTGGGGAAGCAAAAAAAAAAAAAAAAAAAGGAGAAAAAAACCAACAGAAAAAGACATGTCTTCTGCAATGTGAGGACTGGCAATAATGTGAAAAGGGCACGAGAATCTACTATGCATCAGATGCCGCTGCTCTCCACCGCGGACAGATAAGAAATACAAGCGCTGTCTTTGCATTTGTTTGTGTTTTGTTTTTGGTCTCGTGACAAAAGCTCCGTAGCCGAAAATTGTCTCGTCTGTTGCCCTCTTAGCGTGTTTTGAACCTTTCGGAATCTTGTTTTTTTTTGTGTTTTTTTCTAGCACGCTCGCGCTACTTTTCGTGATGTGAACGAATTATTCCTTCCACAAGAACAAAGAGGGGTGGGTGTTCAGGTGTTTAACGTCCTTTTCCACCACGTAAGGGTGATATCAAAGACGGGGCAACGAGGAAAAGGCCAGTACAAATATGTGGCCCCAGCCGGGATTCGAACTCACGACCCGAGCGTTTAGAGTCTAAAGCTCTACCATTCGGCTATCCCGGCTCCCCAAGAACAAAGAGGGCATGAATGACAATTACATGTATCAATGTAAAAGTTTGTTCGTACTTATGTATCCAACCTAGAGAACGAAAGTTTTAGAA
Organism: Batillaria attramentaria; assembly: GCA_018292915.2. Classification (NCBI taxonomy): domain Eukaryota; kingdom Metazoa; phylum Mollusca; class Gastropoda; family Batillariidae; genus Batillaria; species Batillaria attramentaria. The sequence goes on from JACVVK020000094.1 coordinate 169,829, forward strand.
ACTTAGAAATACATGCATGTAGAATGACAACCTTAAGAGATCGATGATCGCAAGGCTTTGCTCGCCACAATTTTCGTTCCACTTTTGCTTGTTTTTCAGTGAGCGTACTGACTGCTGACCTGTTGGACACACTGGAGTGGAAGGTGGTCACAGTGATAAACGCACACCAGAACCACTCAGGTGAATCTCAGCAGAGCTCTTCGTGATTTTGAGTGAAGAACGAACTGTTTCTTTGTGTCAGCAACACGAACCTGTCAACGCACAACAGATAATAAATGAACCAGTAACCGTCGAGTAACTTGAATAAGTTCCATAGCCAGAATTAAAATGTTTACTCTGGTGACACTACCGAAAAGGCCAGTTCCGAATTCCTCGACGACAGCAGGGAACTGGAAAGGAAAGTTGAAGCCTACCGTTCGTTCGTCGCCTACGTGTGACAGTTACTGGAAATAGGTCCTTAATAATAAGGATAATAATAATAAGGAGTATTGTATAGGCGCTTTACCCAATTTCGTGAATCGGCTCAAAGCGCCGCGAACTGAACCCAACACGCACGCTGACGTGAATCACACGCATTCTCTCACACACTGGACAAACACATTACAATCACGTGGCGCGGAGGGTCAGCTCAGCTATTGAAATTTCGGGATTTAGAATTGTATTTATTTTTCAAATTTGGTGGGCTGAATATTTCCAAAGCACGGGGGGAGGAAGCCGGAGCACCCGGAGAGAACCCCCGACGATCGGCCCGAATGAACGGTGCCACATACGAGAAGGAAGGCCCTTTTTCTAGAGGACCGTAGGATATATTCTTGGTCCTTTTCTCATTGCAGGGGTTCTAGAGCTCGACCTGCTGCTCAGTAAACTTCACCTCCGTGGGGTACAGACATTGGTACTGGAAAACAGACAACAGCTAAACGAAACTCTTCTGCCCACTATATCGGACGCCGGAGGATTTCTTGTTCTCGGATCGTTTAAGGCGGTTCAGGAAGTGTTTCAAGACGTAATGATAATAATAATCGCATTAATATAGGCGCTTTATCCCAAATATTTTGGCTCAAAGCGCCGCGAGCTAAACCCAACACGCACGCTCACGTGAATCACACGCATTCTCTCACACACAGGACATAAACGTATTACAATCACGTGGTGCGAAGAGTCAGCTCAGCTATTTAAATTTCGGAATTTAGAATTGCATTTATTTTTCAAACTTGGTGGGCTGAACATTTCCAAAGCAGAGTAATGATAAATTCTTGATGATTTAAAAATGTATAAAAGAAACGGACAAGGGAGCATTCATCCCGTTACACATATTTCTGTAAGCGTGAAAACCACCCAAAGCATGATTATCGATCGTTCTATTTCAGAGATACATAATACTAATAACAATAATGAGTATTGTATAGGCGCTTTACCCAATTTCGTGAATCGGCTCAAAGCGCCGCGAACTGAACCCAACACGCACGCTCACGTGAATCACACGCATTCTCTCACACACTGAACATAAACACATTACAATCACATAGTGCGAAGGGTCAGCTCAGCTATTTAAATTTCAGAATTCAGTATTGCATTTATTTTTCCAATTTGGTGGGCTGAACATTTCCAGAGGGGGAGGAAGCCGGAGTACCCGGAGAGAACCCCCGACGATCGGTCCGAATGAACGGTGCCACATACGAGAAGGAAAAATTCTTTGCTCCGAGTGGGACTCGAACCCCTGACCTCTCACATTGGTACAAGTCTCTTAACCATTAGACCACCAACCGCCCATTCTAATCATAATCAAACGCTCTCGTAACCACATAATATTATTTTGAAAGAAAAATTTACGGAAACGATCCAGGTTAAACTGAATTGATTTGATGTGAAATCAAGTTAATTCACTTGGGTTGATATGGTTAAACTGATTTCAGTGTGTTCGTGCATGTCTACACTGAAGGATCGTGCCAGGCCATACCAATGCATACTTCATTTTGTTTTCAGGTCGCCCGCCTTGCAAACGAAACCGACGGTTTGACAAAACTGTTCCACGATGAATGGGTCACAGTTATTGACAAGAAAAATGTTTTCAAACTTGAACATTCGATCAGGAACTTTGAAAATGTCGTAATAATAGCAGAAGAACAGGTGAGTTTGAAGGAGAATCTAGCATCGCTCACGTGATTACGATAATGAAATTTGCAATGAAATTTTGGTGCATTTTAATCTCGGGGTAAATCGACAATCTCTCTGCCTGTCTGTCTGTCTATCTGTCTGACTATCTGTCTGTCTGTCTGTGATCCCCCTTCAAGAATACGGATGACTGAGTACAGTTTTTACAGTTTAGTAACGTGTGTACGCTTTCCTCCATACTTACCAGATGAACACCTTCATAAAATAGCATCAAGGCGTCCACCAAATTTACCTAACGAGAACTGTAAGACTTTTGTCGTGATGAAGGCGTGATGCTAATCGATTTCTTTCTAACAACAGAACCATGTGTCACTTTGGACGCTGCTGCGGAGCGGTGACGTGTCACATGTCAGTTTCGTCACCTCCCTGGCGGGCGACCTGCCAAAAGTTACACGTCCGCAAATTTTGCCTAATCCCTCGTACAGGCTCGGGGGTCGAACGCTGAAGGTGGCATTTCGAGAGGTTGGTACCGCACTCAGCGATTTACGATGTATGGGGAAAAAATGACAAGAATTATGATGGAACATATTATCAGTATTATTATTATGATGGGACATCTTAAGAAGCAGGCAGTCAGCATCACCGCATTCCGGAAGCACCCGAAGACTCATCTGTTAGTGCTTGACCCCAGTAATCGTCTGCACTTTTTTTTTTAGTACTATCTTTCTTTCAAACCCTCTCCCTAAGCACCGTGAGCATTTATTTTCGGTGGTGCCGTGCGCGATACCAAGTCTCCATCATCATCATCATCACAATCATCATGTATGCCTGGCCTTTTTTCGTTGTCCCGTCTTTCATTTCACTCATACGTGGTGAAAAAGGACGTGAAACTCCCAAACACCCACCCACATACGTTCAGAAACTAAAGCAGAGTCAAACCGTAATTGTCTTTATCAGCGCTGTGATATGGTGTAAACCGTTTGAAATGATCCTCAGTTTTTGTTCACATTTTCTTCCAGGTTGGGTACCAAGTTTTCAGTGTGAACAAAAATGGCACGAAGGTGTATCAGGGCATTCTCATCGACCTTCTACACGAGCTGTGTCTGCGTCTCAACTTCACGTACGCAAAGAATTGTATTCAGATTGCTGTCCGTGTCCGTGTGCATGTTCGTGCGTGTTCATGTCTGTGTAGCAGTTTAAGGGGAGTGCCGCGAGAACGACGTATATAACAAGCAACAGAAAAACACCAGCAGCCTCAACAACACTCACACCAACAACAACCCAAACAACAACGGCTGCAACAGCAGCAAAGTAGGAACAGCAACAACAGTGTCAACAACAGTAGTAACAACAGTAGCAACATCTAAGAAAGAAAGATTTTGCCAAGAAAGATTTTATTGCCGGCTTTGAGCCCAAGGGGCTTTTAAAGCCATAATACAATCAAATTTACATCACCATGGGCGGCTATGTCAATGTGTACATAGAGTTTTCACAATGAGGTGCCCCCGATTACGGAAAATACACCACACGAGTTTGTTGATTTCGACCGTAAAACTGCGAGTTTTAACGAGCAGTTTTACGGTCGAAATCAACAAACGAGTGTGGTGTATTTTACGTAATCGGGGGCACCGAATTGGGAAAATTATTTATACCACGTCCCTACCTGCATTTCAAGTCTTTGATTTGAAAGCTGACATCGGCAATCCAAATGCTTCACGCGACATCACTGACTGAGGTGCTTTACCTCGCTTACCTGGCTTTGTCCAAAGGCTTTGAGAAGTCAGCTGGTCCGTCTCGAAGCCTCCGTCTTAGTAGAGAACTGGAACTAGGCTTACGCTTGTCACAGACACGACCGCTTGTTGATAAAACGCAGCAAAAGATCAACAATTCCACGTCAAGCAATTCCGTACGAAGTCGAACTACGTCATGTCGTGACGTAAATTATTCTTTAGTCCCTTTTCGCGTCATATTGTGACGCAAATCCTTTCACCAGAACACACTGCTGGAACACTGCTACGGGTAATACCTGTTCACTCTTTAAGGCGATGTCACACTGAAAACAAGTTTCCCTGCTACGGTCAAGACATTCCTACCTTACTAGACACCCTTTTCTTGTATGTAGAACTTCAATGCGTATGAAATACCTCTGGATGGGGTTTCTGGGTAAAGTCGATGTCTCGTTTCCTTAAACATACATGTTGACTGAGCGGATACGGGAAGGTGTCACTTGACACTCCGCATGGCGGCTTTCATTGGTTGAAACACAAAACATGTTTTCGGATTTTAGGGCAGGCTCTAAAACTGAAAACACGATCGAAACAGTGTTTTGAAAACATTGTTGTGAAGTATGTCACACGACAAAACACACTGTTTCGCAGCGAAACATCTGAAAACAATGTTTTCAAGTGTTTTTGCCCTCTCGTGTGACATGGCCTTTAGGTACAGCCATAAAATTCACGCGTGGTTGTCATGGGTACAATCTTTATACCACATGTGGTGAAATATGGATTTTATACCATGACTTGTAATAGTGGTAGAGTGGTATAAATACATGTATATTATAATCAACATCGTCCTCACTACACATTTCTCACACACACGTCATAAACATCACCCTCATTACAATGAGAACACTACCACTGGGGACATAAACATTGAGAACATAAACATTAAGAACATAAATATTGAGAAGGTGCATTACACAGCAACAACAATAACTGCAATAAGTGTTTGTGCTACAGGTACGTCATCGTGGAGGCACCGGATAACAATTACGGTAAACTACTGGACAACGGACAGTGGAATGGACTCATTGGTATGCTGACCAGAAAGGTAAGGTGTCCAAAAGGCTCGTACACGGCTTAATACAGAGCAGGCGTGTGCGTTTCACGTCTTGGTTCCCCACCATGTATGCACTCTGAAGATGACCTGTTGAGAAAGAGGGTTAATGAAAATATTTTGATCCCAAAGGATTTAAACGCGTCACCTGGTAATCTCAAACCACAGGCCAAAGGGAGCTCCTGGTATACATGCTAGTCTGTCATAAAAATGGAATAGTAATAACCCAGCCCAGCACGCACGTTCACGTGAATCACACGCATTCTGTCAGACACTGGACCTAAACATATTACAACCACGTGCTGCTAAGGGTCAGCTAAGGTGTCAACGTTTCGGAATTTACAATTGCATTTATTTTGAATACTTGCGGGCTGAACATTCGCAAAGCAGAAACCACGTTTTTCAAGACTTTTATTGAAACAACAACAACAACAACAACAACAACAACCATGATGGGAAACCTTCAGAGATTAGTTGCATGAACACAAATGACGAAACCTTATTTGTTTTGAAAGTCTGTATACCTTTTTTTCGAAACATTGTTCAACACAGGAGATAGACATTGCAGTCACAGGTTTTAGACTGACCAGTCAGAGGGCAGCAGTGGTCGACCCGAGCGCCGCATACTCCTACGATGACTTCAGAGATTAGTTGCATGAACACAAATGACGAAACCTTATTTGTTTTGAAAGTCTGTATACCTTTTTTTCGAAACATTGTTCAACACAGGAGATAGACATTGCAGTCACAGGTTTTAGACTGACCAGTCAGAGGGCAGCAGTGGTCGACCCGAGCGCCGCATACTCCTACGATGACTCCAGGATCGTGTTCAGGAAGCCACAGCGAGGTGCAGTAACAAACACGTGGAGCTTCTTCTTCAGGTCTTTTCAGGCAGGCGTGTTCACTGTAATCGGTGCCAGTTTCATGGCTGTGCTCGCTCTCTTGCTGCTATGTGAGGCGAGCCACTATTGGTGGATTAGCGACCACCAGAGGGCGCCAAAAGGAAGAGACCTGCTCGTGCTGCTGATAGTGGATGGTGTGGAAATTCTGCTGGCTGGGCTGGTCAACAGACGTGAGTTGCCTTCAGTATTGCGTTGATTTCATGTGCTCCCCAAAGCGGGTTTATGCGTATTGTACATGTAGTCGCCTTGTTCGTCCGTCTCCCTTTGTGCTTTGAAGGGAGGTAAATACGGCTTTTTGTCAAAAATTCAACACAGGAGATAGACATTGCAGTACCTCAAAGAGAGGTACTGGCACTTAGGGCATTTTTCTTTTTTAACAAGTCTTAATTTAGTTAAAAATGTTCATCTCAGCGGACGTAACTTTAAAATGTAGTTTTATCTAGGCCTGCCAAGCTGTCATCACTCCCCCACCCCCACCCCTCACCACCAACACTCTAAACCAATCTAATCTTAATAACGTGCGATCGTATGCTCAGTAACGCGGATTTACCAGCATACTAACCCGTACGAACGTCGTCAATATTTACGCAATTGTCTATAGATCCATTAGCATTTACTATAGGACTGCTGACCTTTTCCGCACAACCGGTTCATCCGTTTGGTTGGTTAGCTGGGGTTTATCGTCCACGCCACAACGAGGTGATTGCAGACGGCCCTAGGGGGCTGGTTATGGGGGATGGGGATAGCTACCCTAACTGTACAGTCCAGCTGAACACTTTTTCAATCCAGTCAGACTGCCAGGTCGGCCACAGTTTATGTATCCTTGACTGTAATGGACAAGTTACACAACCAGATCCAGTTCACAGTCAGTGGAAGTGGGGCAACGTGAAAAGGCCTGTACAAATTTTTGACCCTGTCGGGATTCGAACCCGGGACCTATCGATCTCGAGTCCAACGCTCAAACCGTTGAGCCACCGACTCCCCCCTGGGTTCATCCGAAGAACGTATTTTGTTTTATAACAGCTTCAAGGGAGCCTGCTTCACGTGCTGGCCACTGGCTGGTGTGCGCGTGGTTGCTGTTGGGCGTGGTGCTGGCGTCCGTGTACAGCAGCAAGTTGACCGCAACGCTGACTGTCACGGAACAGGGACTGCCGTTCTCCACCATGGCTGAGTTGGTCAACCAGGACGTGTACACCTGGGGCGTCTTATCTGGAACTGCTCTGGAGGCGATACTGAAGGTGTGTGTGTGTGTGTGTGTGTGTGTGTGTGTGTGTGTGTGTGTGAGAGAGAGAGAGAGAGAGAGAGAGAGAGAGAGAGAGAGAGAGAGAGAGAGATATGATGATGATGATGATGATGAAACGTTTTTTTTATTTTTTTTTTATTTAGGATAGAGCATTTAGGCATTGCTGCCTGTCTTACAATAGAGAGAGAGAGAGAGAGAGAGAGAGAGAGAGAGAGAGAGAGAGAGCATTTCAAAACTTTCGTCTGTTGTTCTCAAAGAGGAGAAAATAGCTGGTGCAGCATCGAACAATTCCCCTGAAGTTACATGGAAATCGTAATAGTTTCTAATGGTATAATCTGTATGTATGGTGCCATCTGAAGATTAAAGTAATAATAATTTTAAAAAATCACTTGCCGTAGGCTTACCTTTTAGTTCAGGGTAATACATGTACAATCAAAGATTCTGATTCAATTTTTTTTATCTGCACTGTTATCTCGTATGTGTGTGTGTGTGTGTGTGTGTGTGTGTGTGTGTGTGTGTGTGTGTGTGTGTGTGTGTGTGTGCGTGCGCGTGCGTGCGTGCGTGTGCGCGTGCGTGCGTGCGTGCGTGCGTGTGTGTGTGTGTGTGTGTGTGTGTGTGTGTGTGTGTGTGTGTGTGTGTGTGTGTGTGTGTGTGAATTTCAGACATCAAACGTTCAGGTTTACAAGCAGTTTTACAAGGGAGTACTGGAGTTCGCCGAATCCGACCCAAGCGTGCTGTCCCCAGTGAATGCTGCACACAAGCAGAAGGTCTTTGCTGGAAACTATGCTGTACTGCTCGGCTCGACGAAAACTTACGAAAAGTGGCACGAAGAGAACTGTGAAATCGCCATGACTAAAGGCGTGGGGATGAAAAAAACGGAGGTGTTCTACTTGCAGAAAGGATCGCCGCACACTTCATTGATATCGTCAGAGTAAGTGTGAAGATGTTCAGTAGACAGGCATAACACTCCGTAAAAAATCAATTAAAAGTGGACTAAGGGTTTATGAAATGCGCACCAGTCCAGTATAGCCAGTTTTATTTGGTCTGAAGAAAAAGGAGGAGGAGGAGAAGAAGAATAAACCGTACCCCCCACCCCCCAAAAAAAAAACAACAAAACAAACACCAAAAATAACAAACAAACTAACCCCAAACAACAACAATAGAAAAAAATCCACAAAAAAAACAAATAACAAAAGATAAAAGAAAACAACAACAAAACAACGCACCACCACCATCACCATCAAAATCTCCATCTCCACAGATTTTTCTCCCTCACCCCCACCCCTTCCGAAATCAACAACAAACCACACACACAATGGCACACAACAATACAACCACCACCAAAACAAAACCCGCCCCCCCCCCACCCCCAACACACACACCTCTATTTGAGCCTTGTGTTTAAGGCCTGGCATTGCGTCTGTATGTTGCAGAATCGAGCGGATAGTGGAAGCGGGGCTGGTGTCCCACTGGACAGAGAAATGGTCACAGAAGACAGGAGGACAATGTGGTGATGACGAGGAAGAACCGCAGAGAGCGATCCGACTGTCAGAGGTTCAGACGGCCTTCTACCTGGCCGGCGCTGGGGTGGGGCTGGCGGTCCTCACCCTTGGGTTGGAATGTCTAGTCAGGAGGGAGCTTGGCAGCGCGCACTAGGTTCTTGTCGGGTGGAATAAAAATCATGGTAAAATTAAAAGGAAGTTATTGCAGATTGTGGTTTTGGGGGTATTGTTTTACGGAGTGACCAAAGCCAAGAACCTTTTTCTTTATTTAAAAAAAAAAAAAGTTACCTTTTTATGCTTGTGTTGAACACGCTTGAGTCAACCGTTAATGAAGAAAACAGTGTCCCGGCCAAACCTGTTCTTTGTATGACTAAACTGTTTTCATTGAAGTTGTTATCTCACGAACCAAAATGCCGCAGCAGAAAAAAAAGTTGGAGAACCTCAAAAAGCACAAGTGTGCAGCAATATGTTTCTCTGAAGTAGGTCACCGAAAATGCCTGTCTCTCCGAACACACACACACACACACACACACACACACACACACACACACACACACACACACACACACACACACGTGGTATATGTACAACAAAGTTGTAACTTGCAAGAAGTAATCTTCCGATCATTGTCTCAAGCGATCCTGAAGGTTCCTTCTTCCTTACATTGTGTATGTCTCTAAAATAATGAACATTATAAATATCTCTCTCTCTCTCCAAACACAGACACACGCGTGGTACATGTACAACAAAGTGCCCCCCCCCCCCACCACCTAAGATCTTCCAGAAAACAAGCACAAGTCGGCAGGTGAAAACTGGTACACGCGGGAAGGTCAGCTTTTACGTTTTCTTTCACTGACAGCAAAAGGTCAAGATCGCGCGTCAGTAGTAAGTCAGATCAAACAAAACACCAGCCTGACCCCTAGGGACTGTTTGGAGCACCTGTAGGCCGACTGCCGTATTTTGTCACGTGCTCACCACACTTGCTCCACGTTGTGCTGACTTACATTCATGCTATACGTATCTAGAAGACTCCTCTCTTCAGTGCATCACCCCAGTAATCATCTGCACTTTTTTTTTCTCAACACTGTGAACACTCAGTTAGGGTGGAGCCGTGCACTAAAGTCTATACCAAGTCTCCATCATCATCTATTGCTCCCCCCCCCCCCCCCCCCCCAAAAAAAAAAAACAAAACAAGGAGGAACGGCCCCGTCCTACAAAGTTGTTTCTCCAAACTTCATTTTATTTTGTCTGTTTTGTTGTTATTGTTGCCGGTTCTCCCCTCACAAGTTCTACCAATGACACTAGATCCTCTACGACCTCGACCGATTAGCCACGTGACTGGGGGTGGGGCCGGGTGGGGGAAGAAGGGAGAGAGAGAGAGAGAGAGAGAGAGAGAGGCACAGAGAAGGGTGGGTGGGTGGGTGTTTAGGAGTTTAACGTCCTTTTCCCCCACATAAGGGTGATATCAAAGACGGGGCAACGAGAAAAAGGCCAGCACAAATATTTGGCCCCAGCGGCCGGGATTCGAACTCTCGGCCCAAGCATTGAAAGTCCAACGCATTACCATTCGGCCACCCTGGCTCCCCAGAGAGAGAGAGAGAGAGAGGTCAGTTCCGTGAATTAAACATTTGACGTCAGCCTCAGGCAGGTCGTCATACAGAGAGAGAGAGAGATGACGTCAATTCCGTGAACTAAACTTTTGACGTCAGCCTCTAGCACTGAGATCGTCTGAGGATGCTTGTTCATGTCTTGTGATTTCCCTGTTGGCTTTGTGACTTCTCCGACTGAATTATTTTTCACATGAAATCTGGAAGATGTAGAGGGCTGATGAAATGTCGGAAGCAGTGACGATACTTGCAGATTTTGTCTGTGAACCAAACATTTGACGTCAGCCTCACGCTGCTCGTCTGACAGATGATACTTCTACATATCTTGTGATTTCCTTGTTGCTTTTGTGACTACCGTGACTGAATTAATTTTTACATAAAATCGGGAAGATTTAGAGAGCTGATGAAACGTGGACTTAAGTGCCTTGGATTGTACTTACGAAATTGCAAAATTGGAACTTTTTTGACCGGCGCTTCTCGCAGAAACGTGAAAAATGTGTTTATCTAAAAGCTCTGCTATTCTTAATACTAAAGCTATAATAGTGCAGTAGTTCATGTCATATGTGCAGTTGGCACAAGTGACTAAAATACCGGAATGATGAGTAATTTGAAGGAGTCTTTTCATAGATATTTGGCCTTATATGGAAACCACCCCTACCTCGGAAATATTTTTCTTACAGAAAACCTGTCAGAGCTACAGAGCTGTGCTACGAAAACAGGCAGTATAACTGGATGATCTTCCCAATTTCAGAAAATGAAGCCATTTGAACATTTGTTACGAAAAAATTCGTAACATGACCGATTTTTTAAAATCGGCGATAACTCTTCTGAAAATGCAGTAGGCTGAAAATCGTGAAAGGTAGGTCTGGAGAAGGTGAATTCCCATTTTATCTCAAAGTAAAAAGGCCTCCAACGAGGTGGTTTAGGAGATAGCCATCATTACATCCGTCCACACACACACACACACACAGACACACACACGTCTCACAACTCCCGCCAGAAAGAACGCAGCAGCATAGTGTGCACGTAAGGTGTCTATGACGCAGATTTCGTTACGTCACTGTGTGCGTGAAAGTAAGTTTTGTGTGGAGAAACGTCACAGTCTTGTTTTGTATCACTGAAACTTGCTGCTGCGCGTAGCAAAATCTGCCCCGTCTCATGAAGTTGTTTCTCTATAGAGAAACAACTTAAAAAAAGGAAAAAAAGTTTGGTACAGGAGATGTGAGGATGGGCAAGAAACAGGAAGTTAAATTTCAGTGTGTCACACACACACACACACACACAGACACACATACTCATACACACACACATACACACACACACACAGACACACATACTCATACACACACACATACACACACACACACACACACACACACACACAGAAGTTTTTAATCATTTACATTTTTATTATGCTGTAATACGCTCAGATACACTTTTTTTTTTTTTTTTTACAGATTGCTGGATTGAAACCATTACACAGTATGTAAAAAACGTACAAAAAATAAATATATGGAATACATGCACCTGTACAGTAGACATACATTCTTATCATAATACTTACGGTTATAGCCATTTACATTCTCAGTTGTTAAAGCAGTGTATATTTTAGCTCTCTAAAGCCACATGCACACTATCAGACATTATACTGGTAAATTACATCAAGAGTGAATTTGTGAATATCCGGGCACCAAAGTTTGCACTCTCTGGTATACTGCATTTTCTTTCGCAGTGTGCAGCACTTTTTCTTGAAGGTAAATGTGGAAAACAAGTGGATAAACAGCACATTCTGAAGATTATCATACGCAAGTACAAGTCAAGTCTTGGGAGAAAATTAAAACATGAATGCAGATCCATTTACAAAAAAAAGGGAGGAAGATTTTGCATTGTATCACAGATGTTTGCCACCATGAAGTTGAGAAAATGCAGTGTACATCAGACTTCATGCATTGAAACAAAATTATGCACTGGTACAAGTGAAAATGTTAGGCATGTTCATAAAATGGCAGTTTAATTTAAAATATAATTCAGTTCCATCACCAAAAGAAATTACCGGTAAAAACTCAAATTTAATTGTAACCACAGCATACGTATGTGTGTGTGTGTGTGTGTGTGTGTGTGTGTGTGTGTGTGACATGCCACTTCTAGACAACTGCACATAATTATACACATGCTGTTGTAGCTTGTATGTGTATCATGTGAATCCAAGGTTATGGCTGTTGTGCTTCTAAATGATTATGCTGTAATAGAGAACTGATGGCCTGATAAATTCCTGAGAAGTATCGACACAAACTCAAAAGACAAACAAAAAAGAAACAAACACACAAACATCATACATCTCACTGAAGTAAAACGACTCTTGCATAAATGGAAGGAATGCATTTTTTAAAAAAAAACTACATGTACATTCATGTACAGTGAATATGCCAAGATCAAACATTATACTTTGAAACCTGTTGTAAACCAGAAAATGACTTATGATGCAAATGACTTTCTCACTGTGTATTGCAACAAGCCACAGCATCCTACCACTGCTGAGTTTCTTGATATTGATGCTCCAGTCAGTCAAGTCCCCACGCATGAGCACAGACACCATACTGTTCATCAAATCTCAATAAATGACTATAGGACCCATGCCACTTGGAATGCAGCTTATATGTTTCCGTTTTGCCGCCCCTACAGTCTGGAACTCTCTGCCTATGGGGCTGAGACAACAACCATCTTTATCAGCTTTTAGATCTGGACTGAAAACGCACCTTTTTCAACAGGCTTTCAACTGATGTGTCTTTGTATTGTGTGATGTGTAATATGTACTGATTGACGTGTTTGTCTGTATAGTGTGAATGTGTATGAGTGACGTGTGTTAGCGCAATGAGTCACTGTATCTGAGAAGTGCGCTATATAAATGAAATTTATTATTATTTATTATATGAAAAAAACAGGAAAACAGGACCAAAGCAGCCCTCTGACAACCTGCATATACAAGCAACCATTGCAGGTTCATGTGTGTGCATTACTTTAATAGTATTAATAGCCTCTGCGTTGTATTCAAGGGGCTATGCAGAAAATGCCAAGACACCAACCCACACAATGACTCAACAAGACAGCTGAAATGCATGGCCCCATAGTTACAGTACTGGTTTATCAGCTTATCAAAGCCAAAGTTTGTTTGACTCTGGTCATGTGAAAATCCAAATGAACATTGCTAACAGAAAAAAGTGTGTTGTCTTTTTCATATAGAACAAAATAAGCAATTGATGGAACAACATGCATGCATTAAAAACACACAAAAAATACTGTGGAAACATGGACGGAAAGACTGAAAAGAAATGCACAGAAAAAGAGACAGAGAGAGCAAGTAATAAAACAAACAAAAAACAAACAACAACAACAAAACAGCCCATAGGACAGCAACTTACCTATATTAGATACAGTTGACTAAAGGAATAGAAACTGCTGACTCCAGAGTTGCTTGCATACATGCCCCGCTATTACAAAGCACACACGTCACTGCCATTTCAAACTAAAACGAAATGATAACAAGGCAAGGGAAGCAACACTTCTCACTGCACTGTACTGAAACAAAATTCATTTTAATTCTGAAATGTCAAAAGAATCCAAAATGGAAAAACTTGCGCATGCTACAACTCAGCTGCTAAAAACTCCAGTCTGCTGAAACCTATCAAGTTCTTTGGCACTTGTACCTATTAAAATCACTGGCCATAAACAGACAGGTACATTCTGACTGTTATATAAAACGGAAAAAGAAAAGAAAAAGAAAACAGAAAAGCAAACATGACAGGTTTTTGTCAGACAAATCTCTCAACGGACCAACCTCTACGCATCCCAGCTTTGTTCAACAAAGTGAAGACTTGTAAACAGTCACTGCTAAAAATGTGAGACATCATTTCCTCCTCACACAGGACTAGCATTCTACATATCGGCCATAATTGTAGAGTTGTCCAAAATCAAAGCAGCAGGAAAACAAGGTGTGCATGTTACAACATATCCTCTCCTCCTCTGACATAAGAAGCATTCTATACACAGGCCTTGATTGTAGAGTGTGCTGGTCAAGAAGCTAAACCAAGCTGTACATGTTACAGAAGATGATTGTATGCAGGACAGTATGCAAGGTGTGCAACTGCCAGAGTCCGAGTTGATGACAGGACAAGACTCTGAGAATACTGTTAATCTCCGGAGCCTTCAGATCCACACCTGTGAAACCTGCACGCGGACTAGTCCACTAATACAAATGGAATGGTGGTGCAGAAGATGAAAACGACAGGTCCATATACACCAACGCTGTTTTCACAATACTTTGAATTAAAAAGGCACATCTGCCGGTGTTTCAGACGGAAGACTTGATAGGAGAGCTGGTTCGGGATCCGAAAGGGCCAAGAGGATTTTTCAGCCGTAGATCTAGTTCCTCTTGCAACATGGCTGCCCGCTGCTGCAGAGTGTTGACCTGAGATTTCAGCGATCCGATGGTGTCCTCCAGCTCCTGCACAACAGTGGAACATCTACGATCAAGCATGTAAACCACACTTGCTAAATTCATGAAGCATCTAGGTAACAAACACGTTTTTAACCAAGTCTAAAGGTTTATGTCCACCCAGTGCAGAGGCAGCTGACAGACACAAAGATAACATAGAAACACACAGGTGCATGGTGACTCTGCTGTAAATTTTGTTTTTCGCTTTTCAGGGTGATAATTCCTACTATGGTACTGTTCATGCCACTACCAAGTCTTCGTATACTCTTTGTTTCGTTGTTAATCTATGCTGCCTTTGCTTTGCATTCCACTAGATACACACCTGTTTCATTTCTGCAGGGAGGAGGCCTCTCATCCTCTCTTCTTGCTCCAGTTTCAGACGTGTTACCTGACACACATAAACAACTGTTATTTCCAAGATGAACCTTCCCCACGGATTAGTTTTTTTAGATAGAGAAACACACCAACTTCAGTGTAAGTGGAAACTCAGTTATAGCCCCTTCAGGCAAATGGGGCCAAACAAATTTCCTCCAGTCAGCCACGCAAAGTGGACTTACGTAAAATTCAAACACATAAAATATGGCCCCACTTTGTGGACCCTTAAGACTGCATTACAGGGATGGTGTAGCTACTATGGTTTTAATCTCATTTAGCTTTGGTTTACATAGGTAAAACTTTTTCCTTAAAAACAGTGCATATATTTATTCCATGCAGAAGTTGACTACATGTATCATCATACGTACGCTCCTTCACGGTAACTGTTGTCTGTCTACTCAAGAAAACAGCACTATCTTCTTTAATGTTCTGGATTTTATAATTCGTGCAGCACGTTTTTACGTTTTAGTTATACGTTAACTTCCTTGACAGGGCCCAGCGCAGCCCAGCGGAGATTTTAGCTTGTTTTTTTGTTTTTGTTTTGTTTTTGTGAGTACACTTAGACGCCCCCCCCCCAGCGCTCTAATTTATTACAATGACTGCCATTGCAATACCGTTAACATGCACTTGTTCGACCCCTGAGCATTATTATAAGCTCTGCTTGTTCATGCTCAGTAACTGTTTGTTTACTTGGAACAAATTGTATTGCAATAAACCTGTTTCAACCAACATGTGGTAACATCATACTTTTTCTTCGTGGTCGGCATCCATTTTCTGCAGCTGTCTCTCCAGGTTGTGGCAGCGTGTTCGCTGTGACTCCAACTCATGCTGCACCATCTACACACACAAAAACCAAAGAAACATGCAGGGGGGAAAAAAGCACACATAACTCAAAAATACTTTAACAGAGTTAACAGTTAATATAAGGAATAAATCTGAAGCTGACTGCATTAACAAATCACACAATTCTGGAATAACTTACATTCCCATGTAATGGTTGAGGTGTGAAAATGATATTGATGTTACGAGCGTGGCTGTGTGTTTTGAGTTTGAGTGAGACAGAGAAGTTGTTACGTTTAGTTCATATTGTGTTTTAGTAATGAAAATCTGTTTTCCGTGATCCAGAAGTTTCTACTGTTTTCACGAAATTTCCAGGAGACTCAGACCTTGACCCTAAAAGCGCACTGCCTCCCGAGGCAAGATTAGCTACAATCAAAACAAAGTCGCTACCTCCAGAATTTTCGTGAAAACAATAGGAAGTTCTGGATCACAGAAAACAGATTTTCATTACTAAAACACAATATGAACTAAACGTAGCAACTTCTCTGTCTCACTGAACCTTCAAAAGAACAATACAGCTGTTATCTTTCAGCATACAAACAAAACACAAACAAAACTCAAAACGCATAGCCACGCTCGTAACAAACGACTAAAATGTGACTGCCTTCAACACAACCAGCACCACTATGAGCACTTCTTTAAGGTGAGGAAGAACAGGTATTACTGCATACTAAATGGTCCATTACTACTGTCAAATGGTGAAAGGCTGTAAGTGCCTATCACATCCACGGTGCTTAGGCTGAAATGATGGCTGATGTGTAATTTAGCCCAAATCCCACATCATCATCAAGATAGAGAAACTATCCATGATCACATCAGACTTCCATGTAGTTCAGGAAAGGTAATCATTTAGACCTGGCATGCAAGTACTCACAGCCAGGTTGCTGGAATACTGCTTCTTCAGACTCTGTTTCTCCTCTTCCAGCTGTTTGCGCACTTCTGCTATTCTGCTGTCAGCGTTCTCTTTTACCCTGAAGACAAAACATGGACTGGTGTAAGAGGGATTGAAGATACTGGAAAATCAGACGCAATGGCCTGGTTGATTTGTATGAGGGGAACTGCCTTCCTAATTCCTACTATGGAACTGTTCAGGTTGAGAATTCTATATGAAATGTTGATATGAACCAGAATCAATCTAAGTACTGTAGCGTGTGAAATGTTGTACATGTATAGAAGGTGCTGGGCTAAAAATGGCACAAGCACCAAAAGGAGGAAAAGTGTTAGTGACTAACTGGCAAAGCCAGGAGTGGCTGTCTGCAAAGCAGATCGACACATTATGCTAGGGATGACCGAGGCAGGTTCTCCTGGAATCTTTTTAAAAATCACACTGAAATCTGTGCAGTTTTGTGTACTTTGGCATGATTTCAAGTGCTTCAGATGAGGAAACACTTTCTCTGGAGCAAAACGTTTCGATTTAAATCTGTGCATTTTGGTGCGTTTTTACACGGTTTTAAGTGCTTCGGACGAGAAGTCACACTTTTTGAGAGCAGGAAATATTTTAGCCAAAGGTGGAAATCCACCAAAAGGTGGAAGATGTTAAGCCGTGAAGGTGAACACATCCAAATACCTTTTGATGTCCTCCCTCAGCTGTTTGATCGTTGACTGAAGTTCTGCAATAGTCTGGAAACAAATCAACAATTAATTGTACTGTTTCTCTAAACTAAATATTGAAAGTTCTGTAAAACACACAAAATAAACACCTGACAGCTCACTCTGCAGACGCCAGAATGTACAGTCAAACCTGTGTAAGGCGGTCACCCAAGGGACTGGGTCAAACTGACCACCTTAGACAGGGTGACCGGGTTATCCAGGGTGTCATGTCAACAGCTAGTGTGTCAGGGGATCCTCTGGGGTGACCAGGTTAGACAGTGGTTTGGCTTATACAGGTGACCGCCTTGGCAGGTTCGACTGTAGATTGTATAAATCTTGCGTGTCATATTTTGCAAATCACACATACTGGTAAAGACTTTGTTTTTCTTTTCTAGGATTTTTTGGTTCTCTTGCAGTAATGTGTTAAACAGCACATGTACATGTGAGGGAAACCTGAGAACTAGCAGAAGGCAACAAGTAATGCTGTGAAAAATTAACTTACCTCAGCTGACTTTTTCCCTCTTTCTGTGTACTCTTTCTCTATACTTTTTAATCTGTCATTTGTCTGAAAAATATTGGACAAATCACAAGGTCAAATTCAAATCGATTACTGTCCCATTTGATCAGACAAATGCGACATGCTTATATGCTCCCACATTCAACGACAGACATACACTCAAACAATCTATATGTGTTGCACACATACATCGGTGGTATTCACAAATGCTTTTTACTTCAAATGTAACAAGACTGTTACTAACACGGTACACACCTTTTCTAAAAGTCTTTCTGTTTCAGCACTGTGCATTTTCTGTAGCTCCAACCTTTGTTGCTCTGCGTCAGTTCTGTACCGTGCCACCTGTGGAACCAAGACAACAAACACACTTCAGACATGGCACCAAAAGATGAAACAAAGCTAACACAAACACACCTTGTGCCAACCCACTCACCCATACACACACAGACTGTTGTCACTGTTAACTGACCTCAGCCTCGTGGTCACGCTGCATCTTCTGCTTCTCCTCCTCCCGCAGCAGTCCCAACTCGACCAGCTGCTGCTTGCGTAACTGATTGGCCTGAACAAGCTCCTCCCGCAGCTCCGCGACCTGACCCTCCAGCTCTGACACCACCTGTTGGGGAGGGGCGGTTAGGCAAAATGATACATGTGCCCTTCTTTTTCTTTCTAAAAACGGGCCTTTTACATAACTGCTTGCCTCATAGCGCTACAAACTGAACCCAATATGCATGTTCATGAGAATGTTGCTATCGGGTAAAATCTCCGTTGTGACTGGTGAAGCTGATACGCAACACTGGTTCAGCTGCAAACTAGAAAATCACACGTTTGAACTTGAGAGAAACACTGTAAAAAATAAACTGTTCCTTTTGTTTCTTCCGCATGGCAATGTTGTGCTCTGACTGAACTTTCAAAATGAACCTTGTTACCATGCGTAGTTTTTGTTTAGTGAGTATCTGAATCACACACAGATGATTTTGAGTTTTAATGATTTGTTTTTCAAAACATGTCACCACTCACCTTGTGGTCTTTTTCTTGTTTCTCTTTATAGCGAAATTCAAGAGCTTTCATCTCATTTCTGTGAGCTTCACGCAACTGCTCCAGCTCCCGTTCATGCTCCGAATTGGCGTACTCCTTTTGGATATGAACCTCGTGAAGCAGCTGTGCCTTTTCCTGCTCAAAGGTCATCTTCGCTTCAGCCATCTGGTGAAGAGAGAGATCATTACCCATGTTTTTCACACAATTCACTACGGTTGTTGTTGACATGCATAAAATCATCACACTTCATTTCAATACTAAACAGATCTGTCACAAACTGACATCGGAAAACCCATAAAACTGCAGTGTTAACCCATTTCTGAACAAACAATGCTACAGACTACCACATGTACTCAAAACGGGACAAAGGCTCAAGAATGGTATCCCTTTACATTTGAAGCTACCTGGGGTAACCCACGCACTTTGTAAGAAATGTGTTAAAATGACTGCTAGCAAAGGGCACGATCAAACACATGGCGGAGAATGCTAACATTTGATGGCACAAAACCCACCTCATGCTCATGCTTGTATTTTTCATCCTCCAGCTGCCTTGAGAACTCACGGCTCTGCTTTTCCCGAGCCTGTTTAGATTTCTTCAAGTCTGACTCCACCTGCTCCATCTGAAAATAAAACAGTCAATCAACGGGATGACGGGTAAAATTTAAAGCTACAACAAAGTTGGAGCTAACATGCAAACACAGAATGTATTGTCTGTGTCCATACTAAACATCGTAATTATGTGGAAATTAGCTGTTTTGAGAGTCACTGAATAAACTCTCCAAAACTGCTTTCTTCTTCTTTTTTTTTCTTTTTTTTGCAAATGTTGAGGGTGATTTGTGTTTGATAGTGTTTGCAACTGTTTATTTATCTGTTTGTATTATGGTACCCCCCCCCCCCCTCCATTTTGGCGCAAGATAGTCTTTGTTGCTTGGGCAGCTCTACTACCCTGCCGAGATGCAAGATGGTCTCTGTTGCTTGTGCGGCTCTCCCCCATTCCCCCCACCCCATCCCTTTTTCCCTGTTTGTGAGGCTCTTACAGCTTCTCAAAGGATAGGCGCCCTAAAGATTGTCATCATCATTATTATTATTATTATTAAATGTGCATTGTCAGAGGCACTCTGTCACACATAATGTTTTGCATGAACAATTAGAAGATTCATGGTGTGCGCACACCCATGCACCTACACTATCACACACACACACTAAAAAAAGAAGAAAGTAAGAAAGCAATTGCCTTCTTTTTTTAGTGTGTGTGTGATAGTGTAGGTGCATGGGTGTGCGCACACCATGAATCTTCTAATTGTTCATGCAAAACATTATGTGTAACAGAGTGCCTCTGAAGAAAGTAAGAAAACAACTGCGAATAAGTAAAGTGTGTGAAAACAAAAGGAACCAATGAAGAGGAGCGCTCAGCCATAGCAAAAAAAAAAAAAAAAAAGTTCAAGTAGGTTTTTTTTTTTTTTTTACATTTATTTTTTTGGCCTGATGCATGCACCTGAGGTTCAAAAAAAAAGAAAGAAAAAAAAAGAAAGCAATTGCCCACTGAAGGTTTAACACTTCAGACGACACATAACAACCAGAGCAGCTGCATGACTTATTACCTGTTGCTTCATCTCGGCGTAGATCTGGTGCTGGTTTTTCTCCACTTGTTGCTTGAACTCCTCCAAAGCTTTTTCCGCCTGCAGGGCCTGCTCCCGCGCCAGATCCTTCTGTTTTTGAACCTCCGCTTCTTTGTCCCTGAATAACGAGTGTGATTTCCGATGAACCCAACCACACAAACGCCACCCTTTCTTGCCATTGCCTTGACTCCCTTTACTTTTCAAAAGAATGCTGTAGGCTTACTGGCATCTTTAGTCTGAATACTGGCTATAAACAGCAGGAGGGTTCATCAGACCCAGGGATTCAATTCCTCTGTGGTCAGGAATGTGGGTTTTCCCTCCTGTCAAAAGTCACACGCAGACCCTAATCTCACTGCCTGTCGTACCTTAGATAGCATACAAAGTATCAGATGTGCACCACACTTAAGATCCAATATCCATCTGCTGAAGAAGTGAATGAATGGCTGATTGATACAAGGCACCCCCCCCCCCCCCCCCCCCCCCCCCTCCTTATCACAGAAAAAAAACCCCAACACAAACCCCCCCACAAAAAAACTAACAAAACAAAAACAGAACAACACAAACAACAACAACAACGAACAAACAACAACAACAATGGTGTGGTTCTGATAATGTGACTATGCATTTCCCTGGGGGAACTGCCCAAAGAGGATAACAAAACCAATAAAAACGAAATAAAAAAGAGGTTAAAATGCATGCATGTTATGATGTTTCTAATGACTCACTTGAGCAGCTGTTCCAGGCGAGATACCTTGCGCTGCATCTCTTGCTCCAGTTGTTCCAGCTCCTTCTTCATGCTGCGTACCTGTGGTGTACAGACACAAATTGAGCGAGGGGTCAAGTGCAGTGCTTGTTTGATGGACCCTGTTTTGCCAGTGTGCAAGTTTGTAGTGATTTTTGTTCGTCATGAAAATGCGTGATTTTTGTATTTGGCAGGGCAAGGTGCATGCCAGGGGATAGCAAGAGAAGGCAAGCTGCCAGTGAAGCAGGGACACTTTGTGTAAAAGAGAGGCAAAGCTGAGTGGATTTAGGTGAACTGGCTTTCTGGCTTTAACAGAAAGTAGACTGGCATTACTCCAGTGAGGCCTGAGCAGAAAGGAGACATCCAAATTTGTTGAACTCCTGTGAGGTGCGTGCCCTTGAATGGTCTGTGCATGGTAATTTTGATTTCTAGATTGAAGCATTTTTAGGGGTGACTATGATGCCAGAGGCTAGGAAGGAATATATAGGCATTTTGAGACCTCGTGCATTTGTGGTCTTTGACCACACACACACACTGTCAACTTCGCATATTTCCAAATTTTTATTCAGGACTAATAACTACACCTACCAAACGCCGTTTAATGTTCTGACAACTGACCTGTTTATCATGAAGATTCTCAAGGTGAAGTTTGTCCTGTTGGTGAACCTGCTCCGTCTCCTGGAAAATACGGAGACAGTACAGTGCTTGTTAACTTCACCCCAGAAACAATGTGCAAAGGTTGCACCAGCAAACAGCAGTCTGATACTATGTCAGTTCTATTCACTCAGCTGATGTTCTGGCCCTGACATTAATCATGAAAACAAACTTCATCCCGGTTGTATAGAAAGCTCTGGCGGCCTACCCTCATCTGTCGCTGTCTGTGTTCCTCTGCGTCCTTCAGCGCCTTCTTCAGATAGTCCACCTGCTGCTCCAGATCTGATATGGTGTCTGCAGCCTGCATCATGCAAACAAAACCAAACGTACTGCAATGCTCCCATTCTAACACTGCTGGGATACATAGACATTCTTGCCGAAAGTGATTTACATCGGTGGCAACCATTTTCAGTTCTGACCTAAATTTGACCAATATTTTTTAATTTTTGTTTTGAGGATTTTGTTTTTGTTCCTGCCTGTGTGTAGATTCTTTATGCTTCTGTTGTTTGATGACTGCTCACTTTATTAAAAAAAGAAAAAGAAAAAAAAAGCAACAACACACACAACAATTTTTTGTTGTTGCCCCAACTGGTGTACATTGGCTCTGAAGTCTCCGTTTTGCCTGACCTTTGAAGCTGAAATGGTGTGTTCTTGTTTGAGGAATTCCAGACTGGCCTCTGTCTTGTTTCGCAGTGTGCGCATCTCGTGTTCATTTGCCTCCAGTCGCTTCTGATGCTCTCTCTCCATCTGACTGGCTCTGAAAATCGACAGTATAATTTGTCAAAATCACCAGAAACAAGGAATCATGACAGGTTGTACAGCACAGCAAGAATTACAAACAATTTTCTTGGCCTTTTCTCTTAAAAGCTGAATATCATGGTATAAGGCTGGGTAAGTGTTAACCGATTCCAGATCAAAGGAATGCAACTAGTACTGACTTGCAAGAGTTGAAATAGTGAGGTTACTTCCCTTCCTCATTCTACATTACCAAACCTGAGCAAAATACATTTCAATGCAAAATACGACAGAAAAGACTGACCTCTCCTGTGCCGTTTCCAACGCACAAACTGTTCTCTCCAGGCGATTCTCAAGTTCTGATTTTTCCTTCTCAAGCACAGTGCGTTGGGACAAGGTGCGGTCTACTTCCCCGGTGAGCTGCTGGACACGTGACTCCAGCTCCTTAATGATACTAGTCTGTACAAACACAGGCACAGGCAAGCGTAAAAACATCAACTAAAACATAGACCGACCAGCAGACAACCTTGTATGCCCTGTGCGCACACTCACGCACACAATGTGGAAACATTTATATCATAGACCTCGAAAGAGAGAGCATTTCAGCCAGTCAGAAAATTTTGCTGCAGTTCAAAGGCCCCACAAACTTGCACACAGCAACAAGAACCTGGTTGCTGAAACAGGCCATCAAATGCAGTTTTTGTTGTGAACATTTTTTTAATCCCACAAACTTTTGATTCTTTTAATCAAACACACTGTTGATTCTTTTTAATCCAGCACACTTTGATAACAAACTGCTTGCATGGGATTTTATTTTTCAAGGAAACTGCACTGCTTGTGAGCCCTGTCAGATTATTAGGAACTGCTGGAAAGGTCCATTATTTAGACAATGAGAATAAAGATTACTGACCGTGGAGGCGGCCTGCTGGTTGTATTCAGTCTCCATGCGCTGCAGGCGAGCGTTTGTGTCGTCCAGGATTTCCTGAATGTTGCGGGTGTGGAGTTTCTGCAGCTCAAACTTCTGCTGCTCAAAATCTGCCTCCATGTCATGTAACTGAACAAACAGGTATGTCCATTTTCTTAATATCAAGTTGAAGTTGGAGGACTGTGTAAAGACCACTAACTTCGCAGATCAACTTCAGCAAACCATGCATTTGATAAAAAAAAAAGAAAGAAGCAATTACATGTAAATTACATGTTGCACAAAGTTTATGATTGCTGCACCGTAAATCTGCCGTTCTTATTTTGCTGTGACTGTAACGTAAAACTTCTCTAATGTAAAACAAATGGCTGTGATATGAAGCACAGAATCAAATACTTCTTCACAAAACACTCTGGCAGCATACAAAAAAACAACATAGCTCTCTGGTACACAAACACAATGCGCATACAATAACCAACCCGCTTTTCATATTCATTGCGTTGTGAGTCACTTGTGGCCTCCACCATTTTCTTCAGTTCCATGATCTGTTTGTCCTTTGTCTCTCGCACCACACCTGCCTCCTTCACCAAAGTTTGCACTAGAAACAAACAAATCAGGATGGCTAACGTGCACACATGCATGTTTAGGGGTTTAACGTCAGGATGGCTAACGGATAAGGGATGTCATAGCTTAAAATATGGACATGGACAGGAATACAAGAGCAGATGTTTATGCCATACTTCAACAAAATGATCGATGTGTGTGTGTGTGTGTGTGTGTGTGCATGCATTTTGTATGTGTGTATGTGTGTGTGTTGAGAGCGAAGCAGTGGTAAACCCATCTACCTTTCCTTTCCAGTTTAGTGATGGTTTCCTCCAACTCCTTCGTCTTGCTGCGGTAGTGACTCTTCACATCTTCAATCTCCGAGTTCTTGCGATCTAGGATCTGAAAACATTTAAAGAAAACTTAAAATTTTTGGCTGGCACTTGATGCTCTCTGCTCATATTCAAAGTCACATTAACGAAATTATCTGTACCACACAAACACACATCATCTCTCTCTTTACCTTCTGTACAGCGGCATCATGTTTCTGTTGCAGTCTCAGCTTCTCTTCGTGGTATTTGGCTTCAATCATTTTGGTGCGCACTGCAATCTGCACAAGACAAAAATTCTGATTAAAAAAGCTGCACCCCTAGACAGAAAGTGAACTAAGAGCTAATTTGTGAATGCCGCCAACACACAAAAGTGAGTGTCGAAGGGCAGAATGCGATTCCACAATCTGAGGCTGTGCGCACTTACCTCCTTGTCAGAGGGTTTGGCCAAGCTGGTATCATCTGGAAACATAGCACCTGCAATAGAAGAGCCGACATGAGAAATCAGTGTAAGAAGACAAACTCCTTATATAAATATAAGGCGCACATAAGGCAAAATATAAGGTGCACATGACGTAAGTGTAAAAACCCTCTACAACCACCTGAGAAAAGAGTGTAAGTGCTTATCAAATCAATGGCACTTAGGCCCCTTTTCCAGATGATGGCGCCAATTCCTTCACTCTGGAGTGTACGCTACTACAAGTCCTACATTCATACTTTATGATGGTTTGAGGAAATACTGTAATGGGCAGTGGGTGTCAGAGTGGAATTCAAACCCATACGATTTCAAATGTAAGGAAAAAAGGAAGAAGAAGAAGAAGAAGAAAAAAAGTGATGTGTCTAATGATCAGGGCTCCGTATGTAGAAGTCGAGGTGAGGGGTTTTTGCCCCGGGTTAAAGTCTTAGCCTCGAACTAAACTAGCTCTAGGGTTAAATTTTCTGTTGTTTTTTGTTTTAAATCCATTCCAGCAAGATGCCTAAGCCGTTATAGAAGGATTTATTTCTTCCTTTCTTCGTCTCCTTTTTTTTTCTATAATTTTGTTTTTTGGTTTCTTTTGTCCTAGTCTGGGTTACGCCCGTAGCCGTGGGTTAAATTAACCTCGACTTTTACATTCGGGCCCAGCACAGTAGTATAGAATCCATCATAACAACAATAATTTTTAACTCGGGTCTTGCTGAATTAATTTGCTTTATGCTGAAAAAGCCATAGAAGTAGCCCAGGATATACCTGGTTCAGCACTACCAGGGTTACCGGTAAGTACTTGGCTGAATGGTAAAATAATTATGTACATAAACCAGGTAAGGGTCCAAAAACCAACACACCTACATGACAAGTGACAAGACCCACACCAGAGTGGCAAACACACAAAAGAAAAACATACTTTTTCCGAATGAAGCAGTCGTTGAAGCGGTAGTTACACCCAGAGGGCGACTCCACTCAGTGTCTGTGTGCTGCAACAGATGAAAAAGCAAAATACGTTCAAGATGGTGGAATACATGTAAATGTAGCTATGCTGATGTTGACAGCACCATTTTTTTCAATTCTTGAATTGAACTGACTTGAAAATACATTACTCATCCCTAAAAGGGAAATTGCTTGTGTCCAAAAATCACATACGAAACATGACATAAAAAACATGACCCACAGGACATAGCAAGACTTAAGAATGAAGTCTTGATAGCACGCTGTCAGCAGAGACTGCAACTTCTTGTCTGGAGAATTCTCAGTCAATCATTCAGTGAGTGAGAATACTCAAACAAAGCATGAGAAGACAAAAATCCTGCACAGACTACATGGGTGGAACATAAAAAAGGCTACCATTTTTATGCTCACAGACCGTTCTGAACTGTTTTTGTTGCATCTATCATCACACCACTTAGACACCAGGGCCCCGTATGTAATAGTCGAGGTTAATTTAACCCACGGCTACAGGCCTAACCCAGACTAGGACAAAAGAAACCCAAAAGCAAAATTAAATGAAAAAGAAAGCGAAGAAAGGAAGAAAAAATTCCTTCTATAACAGCTTTGGCACCTTGCTGGAATGGGCCCGCTTCTTGATGTATAACAAACAACAACAGAAAATTTAACCCTAGAGCTAGTATAGTGCGAGGTTAGACTCTAACCCAGGGCTGAAAGCCCTAACCTCGACTATTACATACGGGCCCTGGACAGTGACAGCACGCTGTAATGCCTGTACATCGGCAGCGTACTCATTGACACAGCGACCACACTGAGCGCTCCAGTAGTGTAACAACAGTTGCAAAATTTGAATGTTTGACCACGAGTGCAAAGTGTAAACAACACTGTACATGTATCGCATTAAGAGCTGTACTAATCAAGATGGAGTGTATTTTGTGCGTACTGGCACAATCGCGAGTGAAACTGTTCCAGAACATAAGCTGGCTTAGCAAAGATGGAATTAGGCCGTTTAACATGATACAGATACATGAATATGATAATGCGAGACAAGAGATTTGCGTGCACGTATGGTTTTCTACCATGAATTCCCATAAATGCGCAGATGATAATTACACATGAAGTTGAAAAGTGCAAGTGAAATATTACGAAGAAAGAGCAGAAATGAGTGAGAATAATGGATATGGAAACAGGCACTAACTGACAAAGAGTACAAAATACTGGCACAAGAAAGCGCATAAAATAAAGAGCAAGTCTGGGTCAGAAATGAACAACGCTCTACCACAAATGAAAACAGCATTAAAAATATGTTTAAAAAAAACCAAAAAAACACACACAAATGAGAAAACAAACAAATGAAGGTAAAGAATTTTAGAAAGACAAGTTAGATCCAAAGCACAGCGCCATACATGGAATGTAGGGATGCAACGTTTGCACAAAGCTGTTGTATGTTGTATTAGCTTTTGTACAAAGCTGTTGTATGTTGTATTAGCTTTTGTATAAAGCTGTTGTGTTGCATGTATTAATTTCAGACTGAGGAACATCGTGAGAATTTAGACACATCCAGACTTATCTATGCATTTTGATTTTGTCTAAGGAAAGGTAAGTAAGTAAGAGCTAGGCAGTAATGTTCTTTGCTATATGTACAAGGAAAAGGCACAACTAACAAAACACAACAAGACAAACACTTCATGAGAAACATCTTTGAGAGACCGTGTCTCATCTGTGTCTGCACAAAACTACTATCTGCCATAATGTTATTTTATTGCAGCTATTATGTCTTGCAAATACACTGACACTATGCAATGAAAAAAGGAAAATAGGAAGAAAAAAATTACACTGTGTTTTTTACCTCTGTGTGTGTGTGTGTGTGTGTGTGTGTGTGTGTACGCGCGAAAGTTAGATATATCAACACTGCGTACTGATCAAGTTACCATCTGAGCCTTACCTCCCTGTTTCTTGGCTCGGGCGACCCTCGGTTTCGTTTGACATCTGTTACATACGGGACAGTGCTTACTAACCCATTCTCTGGCACTCAGAGGCTGTTACTATATTTGTGCTCCGCAAGTTACCTCTGCAGACACTCACTTTAGATCTGTTGCAGTATCCCCGGCAAAGTCTACCAGTCTGGCCCTAATCAGTGAAACTCGTAAGTGAAGCAAACCAATCACATTGCTGCTCCCTGAAGAACTACACTAGAGTAAAACAAAGGAGTGATCTGATTGCTGTTTTACACTGGGGGTGATAGGTCACTAGGGCCAGTGTCTGCAAAGGTTATTTGTGGAGTGTGATCACTAAACAACAGCCTCCGTAGAATACAGAGTGTTATAATTAACCTAGCAAGTGCTACATTACAGACACCATGGGAAAGAAGTATATAAACGCATTAAGCGATCTATGAATTTTTTTCCCCCCTCACAAGATTTTGGCCAGAGCTTGCTGATTAAGTTACACCGAATGCAACATAACCATCCTGAAACTGCTGGTAGTGGTTCTTCTTTATATCAACTGACATGCAACTTCACCTCTGTTATTCAGTTACCTACATTTGCCCCAATACTTCTATCTATCCAATCCATAGTATCTTCAACCTTTCATCTACAATAAACTGTAACATGTACTTTATTTACCCCTAGGAAAGGAAGTCAAAGGCTACAGACTAAAATTTATCACAATCCAGTTTTTCAAAATTTCAAAGCAGGCCCCCCTACACACACACAATTCTTGCCCGACTGCTGCAAGTTACCTGGAAGTTGTCGACGTTCACGATCAGAGGGAGAGAGAGCGCGAGGGGGAGACCGCCTGCTGTCCACTGTCAGATCATCCTACAACCACACATTATCACCTTACTACTGAGAGGGAAAAAAATCATAATCCTACACTGACTTCTAATCTTTTGATGACCAAGACGCTGAAACAAACATTACCTACTAGGGAAAAAAAAACTTATTCCTACCACTGACCTCTAATTTTTTGAAAATCAAAACTCTCGAGACACATAGAGATGTGGCGTACATGCACATGGCTGGCAGTACACAGTATTTTGTTTTTTTGAGACTGCATATGTTGCAGGCTTCCATTCTCATACTTCGATGGTCACTGCAAGTACCTCTCTCATGATGTTGATGAGCACAGCTGGTTACTGATAACTTTTTTGGTTGTTTAAACCTGCAGTAAGTAAACAAGTACAAGCACAATAACACTGTGAGCCTTTAAGAAAAACCTTAAATCGTGTGGACTGCTATGATTGATTTGAGTTTTCCATTACACTCACAAGATGATTTAATACTGCGTTACTGCATTATTTTTTTCTGCGTTCCCTATGTTTTTTTTTTTTTTTTAACATGTAGCATATGATATCTCTGTGCCATGGTTTTGAATATGTTTATGTTTACTGTGCCCCAAAGTCAATCGCTCTGGAGATGGCAAACTTGAGTTTATGCCCAGAAACTTATCAAGGGTAGATATAGGATGTAACGTACACACCAGCGCTAGAGGCATACATTTACAAACATTTACATATAACTGGCACTTATCTGAGGTCACTCAACTCTAGCATAACTTTACCCATTCAGTAGGGATGTCATTTCCATAATAACTGCTGATAGCTACATGGATTTGTTCTGATTTGTCTTGTGCTTACGTGTGCAAGTCACCACAGTCATACCAAATGGGCTTAGTTCATAGTGATTGACAAGACGTTTGTTGGGGCAACAATGGCTGATTATGCCACTTACGTGTACGGCACGCAACAATGAACACTACCCATGAATACCAATGAGTTTCTTTTCTTCTGCAGCAAGTACCATTGGAGTGTGAATAACAGCCATAGAACAGTCATATACCAGTCAAAAACAGTTCCTACCTAAAAGCCTGCCGTTGGAAGTGTGAAGAAGTGGGTCTGACATACTGACAGAAGTTCTTATCTTGTATCTTCAAAGTATCTTCAATAAAAAGTTTCTTCGATAAAAGTGGTGATGTTTTGGGCCTTTGGAATTACAAAACGTGTTATAAGTGCGCATGCGTCAAGACCCCAAGTCTCGCCAAATGTCTGAACGTTTAGTAGAGACAAAGAGGGCAGTAGTCCAGAAATCTTGCCCACGGAAGGGCGGACATCTGGGAATTCCGAAGGCCCGTGTATTAAGTACAGGCACTTCACCATGTTAAAAACACTAATTTGAAGGAACAGGAAAGAATGGGAAACACAGGTGGTGGAGCCAGCAAGATGCACACTCATGCAAACCTAAACAGCCAATGCAAAGCCAGCAATTCCCATTCCAACAAACAAAACACAAAATCAAAAATGAAAAGAAAAACTCAACGGTGCGAAGAACAATGAACACAAACTGCATGAACGCAACACGACGTACCAACCACCCAAACAACTGATCAACCAAGCCACCAACCAATCAACAAATCAGGAAGCAAGACTGGACAAGGATGACGTGAGGTGACAGTTTGGTGGTAAAAACACTTTGTGTGGAGTGATATTGACAAGTCTTTGATAAACAAAGCAAAACCATCACTGTCCATTAGTGAAGGGGGGTAGTGCATGCAAGATCAAAGACGAGTCGGTTTTAAGCAAGACCCAGTGTTTTGCAGGGCCCAATTCTTATATTTTAAGGCTCACGGATCGTTCTGAGCTGATTTGGTCCAGCACCACACCACTTAGACCACCACATGATTGTGAAACTTACTGCGGAGTATCCATGGCTGCGGTGATAATCGCCTCTGATGGGAGACAAGCCTGGATCCTTGTCCAGACTGATTCCCATACTCGTGTGAGGTCTGGAAAAAAAGCCACAAAAAATCATATATTATAAAGTATAGGTCATTTGTTTTTTTATCGTTTCACATTTCTACTCTGCCCTTTCTCCATAGCTCGAGTATTCTCCACTGAATCTCTGAAATTTATACAGATGTTAGGGTGTAGCATGTGTGTACTTTATGTGCTGAAAGTCTATTAGAGTTACAGAGTGATCTCAGAACTTCTCTCAGTCATGCATTTACTGCCGTAGTTTCGCAACAGAAATACCCAAGAGAATGGTCAATAATTCACCTCTGGCCTTTCACAGAAAAAGATTGGAAAAAAGTGAAAACAAAATAACACAAAACAAAACAACACATTAAAGGATTTAATGCGGAATTATGTGAAAAAGCTTTCAGTTTTAGTCTTCACTATGGACCATAACGATCAACGATGTAAGAAATTAAACATTTCCCCGTCCTTTGTTATGTTGCCTTCCAAAAATTAATACTTATAATGTGCTAGTGCTAGATTAGAAGGTAAATTTAATATCCATATTTGTCAGTGAAACAACAGAAAAATTAATGTTACACTGGGTGAGTCTTACATATACATGCAGGTATCCTACCGAGCACAAATCCTCATGCAAATTTTTCCCTTTGAATTTATCAGAGTGCTAGTGTGTTATAAAAGATTGGAACACCAAAACGCTCAAAACAAGTCAGAGGATGACTGACACCCCCCCCCCCCCCAAAAAAAAAAAAACAACAACCAAAAAACAAAAACAACAACAACAAAAAAACCAAAAAAAAACCAAAACAAAACCCCCCCAAAAAAAACAACAACAAACAAACAAACAAAAAACCAACAAAAAACAACAACAACAATGATTTTGTACTCTGTGTATTTTGAGCCTTTGGGTGTTCTGATTTATTCTCTGTGCTCTTTTTGTTTCTTTGTATTGTGTCAGCTTGTGAGGATGAATTTGCGATACCCATGGTCAAAAACACAACAGAACAAGAGGAACCAGGAGCATAAAATAATGTTCTGATTAAAGGCGTGGACTGAAACCAGGCATGAACTTCCATCATGCATCTCATGCAGCCTGTCGACATGCTGAGACACAGGACAAAAACACCCTGCCTGCCACTGTTGACATGCTGAGACACAGGAAAAACCACCCTGCCTGCCACTGTTGACACAGGAAAAAAACACCCTGCCTGCCACTGTTGACGGAGTAGAAAACTGCGTTAAACCTCTGACGGGTGTTCCGCAGTGATGATCCGGCCTGGGACACCCATGTGGAAGTAGCTGCTGGGTTGCCATGGTGACCATCTGAGCGACGAAAAACGGACGATCCGATGGTGTCTGCCAGCTCTCCCTCTACCCAGTCAGGCAGCTTCTCTGTCTGGAACACAGATTTTGGGGGTCAAGCAGGCACTCCCACACCCGATAAGTTTTTGACAAACTGAGTGTAGCGAGGGGGTATGGTAAAAATTCTTGAAAGCAGGTGAAGTTCTCTTTCATATCTTAACGGAACAATCCCTGAAGAACCTGTTCACCAATTTAAATCTTAAAAAAAAAAGAAAAAGAAAGAGACAGATAAATTATGAAGACTCACAGCATTTCCTGTATCTACTAAATCAAACACGTCTACCAATATTCTACCGTCATATTCACCACACTTGACCCTAGACTAGCAACAAATCAAAATCATCAAGGATTTTGGGTACACGTAACTCGCTTGTAAGAACAACAGAAAATCGAGTTACGTCACAATCCATATGAAACTGATTCACTGAGCTAAACTGATCTGAAGAAAATGGCTGGCTTCCCGTCAACAACTGTTGTCATTTAAATGGATTTTGATGTTTGCACTACAGGATACCAGTGTGATGGTGACGTTGAGTGCACAAGTCTACTACATCAAACGTTTAGTTCCAAGAAGGCAATCAGAGTAATGTAATACTCCAGGTAGTAAAACATGAGCAGTACATGTACTTACTTCTCCATCTGCCTTGTCCAGAGGTTCATCGAAATAAATGGACTGTAACAAACCGAAAACAGGAGAGTCACAATCAGGCTCTCTTCACAACACCTTGCAAGACACACCAACAAATCGCTCATACCATAACTAACACATACTCAGTTGTTGCAATCACATCTGCTTCATACTCGACACTGTGGCAGAAACATTAAGCGCCAATTAATCGAATTTTTGTTTGTTTGTTTTGTTTTAGATTCCGGATTCTACAGCAATGTTGAAGTTTGTAGTGTGACTCAAACCTAGACTCACGTCTTAATAAGCTAGTACAAAGGATTGTAACTTATGGTTTATCACGATGAAACGACCACCTGGCAACTTCTGTGAGAGATGACTTCTGGATTAGTTAATATAATCAATGTCTGCAAAGTGGTCACAGGACGAAACAGCACAGGCCAAACCAGGAAAGGGCAAAACCGAAGTAGCAAAAGCAAAATAGCAAAATTGAACAGCCCACATGTGTCCAAACCAACAAATACATGAAAACAAAACAGCTGAAAAAAAATGAAAAAAAATGATAAAACCTTCAATGCAAAAAAAACAACCCCCAAAAACCAAACACAACCTTGAGAAAATCAAAGTTTTGTTTTTTTCCAAACAAGATGGCCACCATTCAAACAACCTTGAAATGTGACTTTCCCCAGTAAGTGACCAAGAACCTTCAAAGGAACTGAACATCTCACTCACTCACTACAACTGTGAACACAACCTTGTGAGAACTGTGAATATTTTCCCTGACGGGGAAATGACAAAAAAAGGCCATCATGCAAGAACCTTGTGTGACTTGCCCCAAACAATGATGGTGATGATGGTGCACCCTCTATATGCCCGAAGGGAACAGAGGACTTCACTATGAACAAACCGCAGGTCTGGGCAGTAGCAGTGGGCACTGCTTTGCCCTCACATACACACCCGCCATATCCATTGCCCACTGCTGGGGTGCACGAGCACCCGCTGTGTACACAGCCTACTGACGAGGATTCTTGTCCTTGTCCTTGCACCCAACTCCAACGAGGCTGGGGTCTCGTCTGACCAAGACAGCAAAGGGGTTGACGTCTGTTTCTCTATGTCGCACATTTTGTGTGTTTGTGCATGTAAAATTTCATGATAGCAAAAGAAAAGAGTGATCTAACGTTGCAGAGTTTGGGTTGTGTGTGTTTGATGAGAGGACTGAACAAATGGTTGACACAGGTTCTACGTTTATCAGACTTCATGCAATTTCAAAGAACGAGCATAACTGCCACAGCATAACCGATTCTGTAAGAAAAAAAAAAAAAGGTTCTAAATAATGAGCAATTTCAAGTAATGAGAATAACTACCCAGCACAACTGATTCATTAAAAAAAAAAAAAAGAGTATTGAGGAGATACTTTACCCAATTTTTTGAAATGGCTAAAAGCGCCGTGAACTGAACCCAACATGCACGCTCACTTGTGTCATACGCATTCTCACAACAAAAGGACATGAACACATTACAGTCATGTGGTGCGAAGGGTCTGCTTGGCTATTTCAGTTTCAGAATTTAAAACTGCATAATAACACTACTACTATAACTACTACTCCTACTACCCCCCCCCCCCACTCACACACTCAAATTACGCAGGCAGGTACCTCCATAAGTTCTACAACTTATACCTGAGATCGGGCCAGTGACTGGTTATCTGTTGAAATGAAGGATACATGTAATGATGTAGCGAGTTCAATTTATGGCCGGCACACTGCAGCAATACTCACCATGTAAGGTGGAAGGGGCTGGAGAGGCCCGTCCTCCGGTTTCTTGTCGAAAGGACCCTGAATGTTGCCACGTTTCAGCATGTGGAGCATCAGCTGGGCATGCATGTTGCGGTTCTTCCTATGAAGACAGAGTGAATGCGTAAAGCGGGAACTTTGAATAAAATCTCTGCTTATTTCCTTTTATGCAAAGAGGTAATTTTTTTTCCTTACAATTGTATCTTCCATATCTTAAAAAAGGATAAAAGGATAATGAAATTTATAACACACACACACACACACACACACACACACACACACACACACACACACACACACACACACACACACACACACACACACACTGTCCCAAATGTTAAATAAACAACAATAGACATTTTGTACTAATATTCCTCTAACAACATGGACAACAGGATTTTTCTGTAAAACAAAACTAAACAATAAAAAAGCGAAACAAACAAAATGCCCCCCCCCCCAGTTAAAACAACAACAACAAACAAAACCAAAACAAAACAAACACCCCCAAACAAACAAACAAACAAACAAAACCACCCAAAACAACAACAAAGCCAAAACAACAACAAAAACAAGAAACATACAAACAACACCACCCTCCCCCCAAAAAACCCCAACAACAAACAAACAAACAAAAAAAACCAAGTAAACAAAACACACACACACATAAACAACAACAAAAAACAAAACAACAACAACAACAACAACCAACAACAAAAACAAACACAACAACAACAACAGACAGAAACACACGGCGTATGACACAGGAACGTAGGCATATGAACTAAACCTGGCATTCTGTTGGTGATGTTCGCACCACAACCACTCGACGTTAACACCGGCTGTCGGGATTACCGTAGAAAAACCCTGCGGTCACCTAAGGCCACCAGCATGTATACAAGTCCATCGCATGTCAACGCCTGGTCATTCCAGCAGGTACGGACACTGACTTATCTCTGGCATTTTGCTCTTTCAATATTGGCCAAGATGACAAAGGTATACAGGACTAGATCTTGAACAAACACCTGACTGTGACAGAACGGATCTACACACGTTACCCCGAAAAAAACCTCCGTGACGTCTGTCGTTTCGTACAAACAAGATTCGGCCCTGCAAACCCCAGTGCGGGCAGTTTTGAGTCACCATAAAGCCCTCCTGGGAGGCCATAAAGGCAGAATTTAGTCTTCGGTTAAAACAAAAACATCTATTGTCCCTTTACCCCACCCAGCTGATAAGAAGCAACACTGCAATCAAAAGACATGCGAGCGTGCAAAACTGCTGCAATTTTGCCGAGGGTAAAAGAAATTGCAGGCGCGTGCGTGCGTGCGTGTGTGTGCGTGTGTGTGTGTGTGTGTGTGTGTGTGTGTGTGTGTGTGTGTGTGATGGGTACTACCACAGAGACCAGCATGCGGATCTAGTACCATGGAAGTTTGAGTGAGACCCCGTCCCGCCCCTTCCTCCTCCTCCTGCAACCTACGCAAAGGGCACCAGGATAGGCAAGCTTTAAAAACCGTTTGTTTGCCAAAGCTCCAGTCGTGAGTACGATTCCAAGCAGGGAACCACAATGTGTGCTTCTTTTCCCCCTGTCTTGATATCAGCAGAGATTTGTCGGTGTGTCTCTAATATCGGCCGTAAGTGGCGGAGAAGGACGCGCCACACCCAACAAATCCATGCAAGATTTCAAATATTGAAAATAAAAACGTTCGCAAACGTATTTGCAATCCTGATCTTGGGTGCTGGGATCATCAGCTGACCGAGGACTGCCGACTTTCTTAGTCCACGAAAACAGTTTCACGCTCAAATTACAACGAAATCTTAACTCGACATACACAAAAATACAACGGCACATATTTAACGTTACGTAAAATTCGAAAGGACTGTCAGAGTTGCTGCCGCAGACTTCCAAAAGATCTGAAGTTGACCCCAGCCTCTAAACAACAGTAGCACTAATCCGCGTGCCCGTTACATCGCCAGACAAACACCAATTGGCCAATCCGACAGTCGGACAGCTAATACCGGTGGATCAGTGTCTTTAGACCCCCAGATAACAATACGTAAGGAGGAGTGGGGACGGGGATTGTTGACAGACATATTCCAGCAGTGAGAACTTCTCCACCCTCCAGCTGACAGAAAGAGACATAAGTTAGTGGTATGCAGTACTATGCACGTGTGGACAAGGCCTCAAACAATGGTGATATCACGCCTTAATGACACCACGGCAAACACTCTGCTCGACAGGAACGCCTCGACTTCAAGTGCCCCAAAGTTAGCGCCAAAGCCCCCGGGGCTTCCCCTTCAAGTGGACCTCACTGCCAGCCAAAAGGTGCTGCTCTAACCGAAGGCTGCGATCCGTCAGTGGAGTGGTGGGATATCTGGGGATTAAGGTGTTATGGCCTTTCCCTTTCCGCCGCTGTTTGAGCGACAGAAGGACGGCCTTCCAGATCAGCAGCAGCTCCGTGGGGGGTCGGGGAGAACCCGTTCAAGGCTTGAAGCAACCTCACCTCAAAGGCATAATCGGGATACTGTAAGTAAACCGACCGTGACAGCGATGGTCAGCTGTCAGTGTGTGAACCAGATGATCTCAGACGTACTAGGCGAGTTTACACATCCACGGCAATATTTACTGTGGACTGGGTGTGACAGAACACGTCAAAGCTAACAAAACAAACGAACAAACCAACATGGATGGTAAAACAGCAGCGACTACATCAACTTAAAAACAAAACTACAAAAAACAACAAAAACAACAACCAACCAACAAACAAAACAACAAAACTCCCCATAACAAAACAAAACAACTGGAACCCCATGACACAAGGACACAAATAGAAAGAAAGAAAGAAAGAAAGAAAGAAAGAACAACTATCACATGTCTAGAACTATTCTTTAAGCTCGAATTCTCACAAAAGACCAATCCCCCCCCCAACTCCCCCCACGTTCCTTGTTGACACACTTGTTCAAAAAAACAACAACCGCGAGATATCTCCGCCGACTATCAATCAGGAATGTTCGAGTGTTGACCTTTCCTGCTTTAGCCAGCGGGGGTGGCACAGATCAAGAGGGAAATCTTTTGAGACAACAACAATACGAGGAAACATAAGAAACCCAGGGGCATCAAGGTTGATTAGTTGAGTTAACCCCTCCTATTGTTTGTTGACAAAGTCAGGGGATCCAGGAAAGCCAGCGTGTAAAAACAGCTAGAGCCCGCTGACATGGCAAGACGAGGCATGAAAAATGACCACATTACTGGAACTGGAAGAGCGCTTCAGAAAAGGCTGAGCTTGGCGGTATTTTTGTGTTAGCTGCTTCAAAGCTTCTAAACTAAAGGCGTCTGTTGCAAGATTACTGTAGGCTTCACAAAAGAAAAAAACTTTTTTTTTTTTGAAACAGTAACGCTTGTGAGTCTGCTTGTACGCTCGGAATAGTCTATAATAAACGGGTAAATTTTATCCTTGCTAAGTCAACTTCTGGGTTGGAGCAGTTTCCTTCGGGAGTGCGCCTGTACGCTCGAAAACAGCGATCTTGATGATAAGTACAGCTCTTAATGCTGTTTACACTTTGCGCAAGCGGTCGAACATTCAAATTCTACGACTGTTGTTACACTACTGGAGCGCTCAGTGTGGTCGCCGCGACATCGAGTACGCTTCTGTTGGCTCAACGCCAGCATGGCTCAATACAGACGCTGTCACTGTCCAGGTGTCTAAGTGGTGTGATGATAGATACCATGAAGACAGCTCAGACAGTTTTATGAGCATAAAAACAGTAGCGTTACCCCTTTAAATTAAAGACACATTACTGGAACTGAAACCGCTCTCCAGACCAGGCCTTTCTGCGCTAGCTGCTTCAAAGCTGCTACAGGCGTAGATTATAAGTGAGTGAGTGAGTTTTCAGGGCTTAAAGCCGCGTAAGCCACGAAGACTAATTCGCGGCTGAGTGTGCCTGCACTACATGAAAAAACAAAACAAAACAAAACAAAACAAAAATATAACGTTGGACAAAAGGATGCAAACTGATCTACGGGGCAATATAAACCTAGGACATGCAGGAGACGCTGCACCTTGGCGTAGATTCCAAGATTTTGATTGGCTACACAAAAGAACACGTTCCGGCGCAGTTGCGAGTGTGAGTGCACTTGTACGCTCGAAACTGCCTATCTTTAAAGACAGGTGACTAAGGGGAAACCTGACCGAACCCCCCTATTTTTTACCTTTAATTTTTTTTTTCTAAAACCAAGACGACACTGAGTGGAGCTCTGAAACTTCCCACCCAATCACAATAACTGCCACCAAACAACGAAGCAATGACAATAAGAAAAAGAAAACCGAAAAAAAAGACTAAGATTTCTTTTCGAACACAAAGAATCAATGATTTTATTTGATCTGAATGAAAGCACTTTATTGCAGGTTACTTTTTAACTCGGTTTATTCGATCGAACTGAAGCAGACACTTTTATGGCAACCGTTTAAAGTGTGCGTTTGTCAGGTGTATAACAAAGCTGTGGGAAAACTTTCCATCGAACACGCTTAATCCGTGCATCAGAATCAATCACTTGGGACACAATCTGATAAAGCATCTGAAACCATTGTGATTGTGGTGACTCGGGTAAGCGTATATGTGATTCTCCGTGCGGAGAAGCGTAACGCGTACTGAGCAGACGACGTTATTTGGTCGCGGGCTGAAGGCCGACTAGACAACGCTGATTGGTGGCTATTTTTAGCGACTTGGTCGATCGAGGGTGGGTGGGTGGGTGTTTGGGGGTTTAACGTCCTTTTCCACCACATATGGGTGATATCAAAGACGAGGCAACGATGAAAAAGCCAGCACACATATTTGGCCCCAGCCGGGATACGAACTCACGCCCCGAGCATTAGAAGTCCAACGCTCTACCGTTCGACCACCCCGGCTCCCCCCTTGGTCGATCGACGTGTAGTGCAGGAATGGAAGCGTCAGGGAGAAGAAAGTTATTTTTCTCTACTGTCAGAAGCCGCAAAGTCACGAAAACGGTCGCAATTCCCAAAAGGAACATCTATTCATCTGGCACACAGCCCAAGAGCTTTGTAAGCGGCAGTTTCTCCCCCTCAGAACACGTCGCGAACATAGAGACTTTAAAAGCAAGACGTCTGTCACACAAGCCAACTGTAATTTACTTTTCACTAGCGATTATTGGATCGTCTTATAACGGTATGCTTTCAATACAGTCGTTCAAAGCGAGATGTCTGGCATAATCACTTGCTGATACGAGACACAATAAATCATCTAGCGACAGGATTTGACTGGTACATCATTCGTGCTGCTGCCTGGAACCAGCCATCGACCACTTCAGATTTTATTTTAACACGTATACACACAAAACATCATAAAATTCTCTTAAATGGCCGGCGCCATGAACATAATTGATGATATTAATAACCTTAGGCCACGCCGGTAAACCTAGAAACGTCACAGCGTGTGAAGACAACCCTTGAAAGATAAGTCATCAAATTCAGATTAAGGAACGCGAGGTGGCACAAAGAAACGATTATTTTGTAAGTTAGTATTGTCACGCGCTTTGTACGCTTTATCGCTGAAAAATTCGTCGAAACGTTTTGCTGTATAAGAAACGTTTCTGTTTCCAAACGGCAGGGCCGGTCGATTCAGCCTGGCATTGACATACTGCCAAATCGGAAAAGAATGAAGATTCAATTTAAGAATCTGGTCAGCGACTCGATGTTTCACTCGCACGCAAGAATGTCTTATCGAAATCATTTGTCCCGTCATCTGTAAATGTTTTAAACTCTGGTCTTTTATAAAACCCTCTTACTCAGTTACATGAACGCTGTGGTGACATGCGATGCTTGTATTGTGCTCATGACTGTGATTGTATGAATGTTTTTTTGTGAAAGATATGATGTATTCTTTTAAACTGAATGTTATCATTTGTCATGTCTAACTGCAACTACTTGAGGGGTGGGGAGGAGAGAGAGAGAGAGAGAGAGAGAGAGAGAGAGAGAGAGAGAGAGAGAGAGAGAGGAGTGGGGGTGGGGTGGGGAGGGGGGAGGGAGGATAAGTGACTACTGCATGCTATTATATGAACAGTGATGATTTGTTAAGTTCCTGCACGTGCCAAACCAGTTTGACGTTGTTTTTAATTTTTCACTCGAGCTGTGAGTCCAGCGCGAGATGAATTTCCATTTTATACCTGTAATTTAATAGACAATAAAGTATATTTGAATTTGAATTATAACTAACCACATCCAGTTATCTTGCAGTTCGCTTCTTCCAGTTCTATAATAATGGGGTTTATATCTGTGCCTCATTACGCTGACTAAGACTGACCTATTGGGTTACAACCTACAAACCTCGATACACAACACAGGGGATTACTGAAGAATTTACAATTTATCCCAGAACCCCATAATTCCACAGTCTGGCGGCCATACGACAAACACAAGGCCACCACAGCAGAAGCACACCCTATGCAGAACCCTGCGCAAGTACAAAAGACCCCAGACTGATCTTACCTACAGAACGAACCAGAGTAGTGGGTTGGAAAACATACCAATGGCACTTTGATGGATCGGTCTGTCATAAAAAGGCGATAATTTCACAGTCTGCTTTATTCACCGCGAGACAAGCACCGGCTAAACGCCCAGTACAGACGTTTTGTATAGACGACAAACTGGACCATAAATTACTAATTGGACGCGTACCATTGTCGAGTGCAGCGTCTACACTAAAGAGAATTTCTGAAATACAATCTGCTGGGCATTTTAAACTACTGGTGGAACATTCCCCTGGCAAACTGCACTGCACAATGAAATCCCGCTAATGATTTGTACGTGTACGATCTTTTTTTTCTGTGGTGCACAATATCAACTGGCGGAAAAAGGGTTTAAGCGCCGTGGATCTGTTAGGCCCTTAGACCTTTCTTCAGATCACGGTATTTATATACTGAGCTCATATATAAACCACGAGACGATGTCCGTCTTGTAAAACAACTCTTCAGATTTATTCAGCCCCCAATCTCAAACTTCAGATGAATGAGACTGTAAATTTCCTTGCAATCTGAAACAGGTGATGTGACCCTTTAGGCCGCGTGACTGTGCACGTTGTACGCGGCTCATACTGTACACAAGTAAAAGTACGCGGCTCATATACTGGGTTCAGTTTATGGAGGTATTGACAACGAGCCTAAATTCTGGAAGTATTGACAACGACCCTACATCCTGGAAGTATCGACAACGACCCTATATGCTGGAAGTATTGACAACGACCCTATATCCTGGAAGTACTGACAACGACGCTATATCCAGGAAGCACTGACAACGACCCCAGATCCTGGAAGTATTGACAACGACCCTGTATCCTGGAATAACTGGTAACGACCCTACATCCTGGAAGTATTGACGACGACACTATATCCTGGAAGTACCGACAACGACCCTATATTCTGAAAATATCCTGGAAGTACTGACAACGACGCTATATCCAGGAAGCACTGACAACGACCCCAGATCCTGGAAGTATTGACAACGACCCTGTATCCTGGAATAACTGGTAACGACCCTACATCCTGGAAGTATTGACGACGACACTATATCCTGGAAGTACTGGTAACGACCCAATATCCTGGAAGTACTGACAACGACCCTGTATCCCGGAAGTACCGACAACGACCCTATATCCTGGAAGTATTGATAACGACCCTATATCCTGGAAATACTGACAACGACCCTGCATCCTGGAAGTATTGACAACGACCCTGTATCATGGAGGTACTGACGACGACCCTGTATCCTGGAAGTATTGACAACGACCCTATAGTCCTTGGAATTGACCCGTCGAGTGAACTGGAAGACAAGCCTAAACTAGTGTACTAGAATTTGATTCTTTTTCCTCCTCCATGTCATGGTTAAATTTATCGCGGGCGTTACTGTCACTGACAAAGAATTTCGCAGTTACCTTGTCTATAGTATAGTAGTTTGCCTCAACCGAACATTTCACAACTTCTCTTTATGTACTGAACTACTCGAATCAAAGGCTGTGTACACGACGCAATGTCAATGTGGTTCCATAAACTGGGGCATGCAACACAATGCCAATAGGAGGGGTGGGTGTGTGATTGCGAGTTCAACGACCTTTTCCACCACGTATACCATGCCAATGAGTTTCGGTAAATGAGATGAGGTATGCAACGCATTGTACATGTGCGTCTACAAACAAGGTATACAACGCAATGGCAGTTTAGTATCCGATCTCTCGTCACATAGGCAGGCACCTATTTTTTTTTTATGTAAGACATCCTGACAGGTGACACACAATACACGTTGTCAGTTTTCGCCGCTACACGGTGTGAAATGTTCCACCCTGGTCAAGACACACAGACAGCCCTCAGGTCTTCAAAGAGCAACACTGATTGCAATTCTGCTGATAGCCGCGCGGTAACAGTAGAACCCCCGACCAATCTAAATACGGCGATTAGCGCTATTGAGAGCGCGATGCCGCTCGTCTGTGGCCGACTCTAACAAGGTTCTCGCTTGAGTTATGATCATCCCCGACCCCCTCTTCATGCCTAATCCTCCTGAAATCCCCCTGCCAAAGGGGGCAGATTTGTCGGCCCCAATAATACCCGCCGAGACCACCTAATAAATTGTGCTGTGCAAAGCGGGCACGACGTGATCGCCTCGTTATGGGGACAGTCGCTACGGGCGTCCCATCGGCTAGGGGCGATGTATGTGATGGTACTTGTCTTGTATCATTCTCTCTATACACAGAATACTTCCTGACACAGCACAGAGCATGGTTACGCCTTCGTTTCAACGAAATTGCCGATTAATAATAATAATAATAATAATAATATAACATTCTTATATAGCGCAGTATTCCCAGGAAGTGAGCTCAACGCGCTTTACAATTTCTGACTAAAACTAATAAAATCGATAACTCATACTGTCATCACACACACACACACACACACACACACACACACACACACACACACACACACACACACACACACACACACACACACCCTGCCATTCCACCAGCAACAGGGCTCAGGATGGGTCAAGAACTGTTGAGAAACTAGTTATAGGATAGTCTGAACAAG
Organism: Batillaria attramentaria; assembly: GCA_018292915.2. Lineage (NCBI taxonomy): Eukaryota > Metazoa > Mollusca > Gastropoda > Batillariidae > Batillaria > Batillaria attramentaria. The sequence goes on from JACVVK020000094.1 coordinate 213,467, forward strand.
AAGGTTTTGAGTTTGGCTTTAAAATCAAGTAAGTCAGAAGCATTTCGAATGCACTGGGGAAGAGAATTCCAAATTACAGGGGCTTGATACTGAAATGAACGTTGTCCAAAGGGTTTAGTGTGGGTCTTAGGTACAACAAGGAGGCGTTCAGAGCTAGAGCGAAGGGACCTGGATGGTTGATAGACAGTTAGTAATGAGGACAGATTACTGATGTTGCAGTGTAACATTCAGTCGGACAGCAATTTCGGGGCCTGATATCCACATAGCTCGGAGCGGTTTGTCCACCTTGGAAAACCCAAATCACAATACTCCCACGATTCCATCACAATACCATTACTTACTGCTGTCTTTTAGGTTTTATCTGTCTTCATTTTAATCTGTTCTTTTGTTTTGGGTTTTATCACTGGCACTTGTTCTTGGTTTTTATTTTTATTTTCTTGGTCTTTTTTTTTTTTTTTTTAGCTCTGTGTGTGTGTGTGTGTGTGTGTGTGTGTGTGTGTGTGTGTGTGTGTGTGTGTGCTCTTCTATTTTTTTTATATTTTAGTTGTTCTTACGCAGTGTACATTGAGTTGAGTGACTGGGTTTTTTTGTGCTTTTTTTTAGGTTTTCGATTGTAAGGCGCCTAGAGCTCGTTCCACGGGGATAGGCGCCCTATAAATATTATTATTATTATTATATTCCAACAGTACAATATTCTTAATCTTACATGTTCCATTCTCGTGGTATTTTGTTCTTATACTCACTACTAACCAAGGCTTACTTAGAATGTGTGCGGGGAACCGTGATAGCCGAAAGGTAGAGCGTTGGACTTTCAATGCTCGGGTCGTGAGTTCGAGTCCAGGCTGGCGCCAAATATTTATGCTGGCCTTTTCCGCGTCGCCCCGCCTTTGATACCACCCATACGTGGTGGAAAGAACGTTAAATTGAGTATAACGGACTAAGACTGTTGTATCACGTTTGTACTGTCAACCAACTTTTGAGTTGTTAATTAGTCAGTAATTGCCACCAAGTCGCCTGACACGTTCCGCGACAGGCGGAAGTGCTTGTGCACCTGTATGTGTTAAATGTATGTATTGTTAAGCGTTTGAGTGTCTGTGGTAAAGATTTCATATCGTATTGTAGGCGTTTTCCGCTTCTGGTGTTGTCTGGTTGCGAGCGGTATGGGCGCGAGTGGTTATGTGCGTGTGTGAATGTGTACGGGAAGGTGGAAGGCAAGACTGGGTCGTGACATCTTGCGCACAGCCGGGACTGGACATACAGGCACTTTCTCTGCTGTCACGAGAATGGTGGCGGACACACCCAGGCAGGACGCGGCAAAGCTCCTGTAGGGTCTGCCGATAAAATTGTCTTGAATTCACTTGACAAGGCGATGGACGGCTCTATGTATCAGATCCCGTGTATTGAGAAAGTTTATGTCGACAGGCGGATCTCTTACGCGCTCTGTCTGGACGGGTGGGCAAATGATCTACCGTTTTCCTTCGCGTGAAGTCGGCCGATCTGTTTGGATTGTTTGCTTCGGTTGTCAGTCAACAAAGCAATATTCTCACGTGTCGCAGCTAGCATACACAGTCCCACATCTGACACTCATATGCAGAAGAACTACAGTCTGTCTGTGGGAACTGTGGTTTGCCTGGGGTGGGTGTTTGGGAGTCTAACGCCCTATTCCACCGCGTATGGGTGATATCAAAGACGGGGCATCGAGAAAAAAGGCCAACACAAATATGTGGCCCCAGCCGGGATTGTGGTTTGCCTGGTGTTTGTTGCTGCTGAGAAAATGAGGCAATATAATCATTCAAACTTTCACCATGAACCTGTGATCTTGACCCTTAATGTGGGTTATTCAAAAAGGTCTCGTTACCAACAACCGATGTGACAAGTTTGAAGTTTCTACTATTGTTTCTAGTTCCTGAGAAAGTCCAGTGATCAAGTTTGTCACATAACACACGACGGAATGCTGTACCACAGGCTCCAATCGGTACACACATCAGTCAAAAATAAACTAATGGAGGCGAGAGTGGCCTCCCACTGACGTTGTGCCTTTAAGCGCTTCACGACCCTCCATCCCCACCCGCTGAATGTGGAATGCGTACAGGAAACACCAAAGACAAATAATAGAAAGGGAGTACAGTCACCAGCACAGTTAGTGAAACTGTTTCTTTTTCCAACTGCCATCCCACCCAAAACCAACGTCAACAGGAAGCACCACAACTGATCGCTGTCACTGCTCTCTCGTCAGCTCAGCTACAAAACAACCGGTGCTAGACCCCCCCCCCCCCCAGCAGACCCTCCATCCCCCTCAACCGTGCTTTTTACCGTCAACAATTTACAGCAACTATATACTTGTAATGCCGTGTACGTCAATGGAGCTGCATCCCCCCCCCCCCATAAGCCACGTCAGTGACGGAGAACCGGCTCTCTTTGTTGACTTGGAGAATCAAGTAAAGGCTTCAGCTGTCAAGGACTCGAACACAGAGAACGGGACATGTTTTCCAACAAGCATTTCTTTCTCGAAAGAAATAACCTTTAATGATCGACAAAGCAAGGTGCTTGCTCAGTATTGCTAGACTAGTGCCCTTGGATATGCACTACTGTCACGATTTTCAGCAACAGTCCCCCCGCCACCCCCCCCCCCTCCTTCCCAACACACACACACACACACACACACACACACAGAGCCTAAAACTTTTTTTCTCTCTCCAAGGCAAAAACAGAAATAAGAAGAACCACAAATTCTCCGTGGAATCTAATCCGAGGACAAAAACCAGCCATTAGCACCACAAGCCCACGCCACGAATAAACCTGCTGATCGCCACAGCACCAAGCAACCAACTACGAACTACGACCGTGGTTTCGCCCTCGGGCTGGACCGTCTCCCGTTCGCGCCCAATCAAGCAGCGTTACAGAATCAAGCGGCATCAGCGTCCCGCAAAGTGCTAATCCAAACACAGCTTTTCTCTCACGCAGACCGGCTAATTGCTCGTGCAAACCGAGACCTGCCGCTGGAAGTGTTTAACAACGTATTCAAAGTTTAGGGGGAAAACCTGCAACGGTCTCTGCTGCCTCCCCCGTCCTAATTGTACTCGGGACTTCGGAGCCGTCACCCGGCATCAAAGCAAATCCGCTGTTCTGGCCAGATCTTTCTTCAAGCAGACACGCTGTTTTGGCAAGGGTATTGTGGGAAAACAAAAACAGGCGCTTACACACAAAACAGGTCTACACCCCTGACCCTAACATGCAGAGGCCATTGTATCCGGGTGCGGGGGGCTAGGAGGGGAGGGGAGGGGGGAACGGTAAGGTTTGGAGTTACGGGTTTGCGTGAGTTTGCTCCTGAACAGGTATAGCACGCACGGTTACTGTAGCTATAATGTTCATTGTCGTACCGTTCTGGCGACATGCTGGGGTCAGGACACACGGGCTCAAAACACGCTACAGAAAATTTAGGGGCACAGGCAGGTTGTAGCCGCATTTCACACGAGAAACGCGGGAAAAACACCATGTTCGTTGTTTGTTCGGACTGAAAACACTTGTGACGTCGGCCTTACGCGAAGTATCTTTGTTCGCCAGCACTGGTACAGTCAAATCCGTCAAGACGGTCACCTCTATCAGCCGTGCCTCTGCCCAAGACGGTGATCTCCATCAGCCGTGCCTCTGCCCAAAATGGTCACCTCTATAAGCCGTGCCTCTGCCCAAGACGGTCACCTCCATCAGCCGTGCCTCTACCCAAGATGGTCACCTCTATAAGCCGTGCCTCTGTCAAAGACAGCGACCTCCATAAACCGTGCCTGTGCCCAAGACGGTGACCTCTATCAGCAGTGCCTCTGCCCAAGACGGTGACTGACCTCAATAAGCCGTGCCTCTGCCCAAGATGGTCACCTCTGCAGGGCTGCACATTTAAGTCGGTCCCAGGACACTGACCTATAAAAATTTCAAATGTCCTATTTTTCCCACCTCAAGCGGACATTTGTCCTATTAAAATTTGTATTGCCATTAAGTGGCCAGGACACTGTGTCCTATCACTTTGCTGTTTCCAGGACACTTAGTCCTATAGAAGCTGTGGAAAATGTGCAACCCTGCCTCTCTATAAGCCGTGCATCTGCCCAAGACGGTCACCTCAATAAGCCGTGCCTCTGCCCAAGACGGTCACCTCTGCGCATCAGAATCACTTGGGTCACAATACAGCATTGTGGTGACTCTGGCCGGCGTGTTAGTTGTAGGAGTTCACCGCGTTCTGAGCAGACAACGTAATTACCAATAGTGTTCATTCCTTTTGTCCTTTCTTGCGCTAAACTACCAGAGACTCTCCCATAATTCAGTTTGCGTCATTTTTTTTTTCTCAAAAGTTACATCCTTTTTTTTTCTCCAAATAGTGCCGGCACATTTGCCGCGAATTATTCTTTGTTGCTTGAGCGGCGATAACTCCTAAAAAAAAAACAAAAAAAAAACAAACAAACACTTACTGACTAACTCTAGCATACTTCGATGATACGGTTCTGGCGATCGCGACCTTTTCAACAGTACGTCTACTGTGTGTTTCGTGACCAGAGGTGTCTGACGTAAGACGATCTGATAACCAACGCAGTGTGACATGTTCTTGGTCGTTCAGCGTTTTGTCTTCAGCCTACAACAATCGCATCGCCGTGTAGCTGGCGTGCTATCAGATATCGGATCTTGTCACACACACACACACACACGCGCGCGCGCGCGGTACACGCACGCATGCAGAGGCAGACAGGTGACGGAGAATAATTACATAGATTTGGATATAGAGTACCAGACCAAAACTCTGTGTCAGCGTACAAGCAGAATATCAAACTGATAGAAGTACGCTCTCTCTCTCTCTCTCTCTCTCTCACACACACACACACACACACACACACACACACACACACACACACACACACACACACACACACACACACACAGAGTGGACCTGAAGACTGAAAAGATACGAATGACGTAGTGTGTCACGAAGAAGAAAAACAAAAACCACCACCACCCTCCCCTCCTCCTAATAAAAACAAAACAAAACACAAAAAACAACTCCCCCCCCCCCCCCCCGACACACACACACACACACGCGCGCGCGCGCGCGCACACACACACACACACACACACACACACACACACACACGCACGCACGCGCGCGCGCGCACATACACACACACACACACACACACACACACACACACACACACACACACACACACACACACACACGCACGCACGCACCATAAAATGAGTCGAAATACCACCCCACCATTTCTCCTTTTACATTCACCTAAGCAGGTGTTTGGTGGTGGATAAAGTGTATTACGGTGTGAACCCATTCCAAGCAGTGTCAGTCTGCCTGCAAGTGTCAATGAAGTGTCACCAACTCGCACTAGGCGTAGGCAAACTCCGTTTCACAAACTAAACCGTTTATCGCAAAAACACACACAAACTTGACGACTTAACCCTGAACACACTAATTCCGGGCACATGTATTACTCAAGGGGGCAGACCGACTAACTCCCACGATCGATTCTGGGACAGATCTGGACTTGGAATGGGGGATGACTCAAATCCCTGTTGGTCTCCGCCAAGGCCAAGTTGCCAGCTCCGTACTTTGTATGAGGTCTCTGCTTATCCCCTTTCTCACGGGGGTTAAGCAAGACAGCGGAGTGTTATTCCTGACTTTTTTGTTGTTGTTTTTTTTTTTTTTTTTTAACGGCGATGGCTCTCAGGTAAAGAGGTGTGTCTGAAATATGAGTATGAATACTCTGAATATCTGAGTATGCACACATCCTAACACTGTAGCAATGCGCTGGTTGAAGTTATTTAATTTTTAATTAAAAAAAACAAAAACAAAACAACCCCTTTCTTCCAAACAGAAAAACCGAAATCCATGGAGTCCTAATGGTGCGACTCCTATTTGAATCTGGAAACTGAATTTGCGATTGTTTGTGTGAAAGAAAGGGGTGGTTATCACATGAAGATGGTTGCCCCCGGGGGGCGCCGTTTAATCAACCAGGGCCCCGCCCGTATGTAATAGTCGAGGTTAGGGCTTTTAGGCACGGGTTAGAGTCTAACCTCGAACTAAACTAGCTCCACGGTTAAATTTTCTGTTGTTTTTTTGTTTTAAATCAGGAAGTGGGCCCATTCCAGGAAGGTACCTGAGCCGTTATAGAAGGATTTTTATCTTTCTTTCTTCGCTTCCTTTTTTTAATATAATTTTGCGTTTGGGTTTCTTTTGTCCTAGTCTGGGTTAGGCGCGTAGCCGTGGGTTAAATTAACCTCGACTTTTACATACGGGCCCAGACAACGAAAAATACACTAACACGATACTACATTAGCACTGCGAAGACACGTCCATGATCTTATTTCAGACACACAGCTTTACACGACAGTAACCGTCGTTAAGACTTTTGAATCGGAGTAGCATCGGACAGACTCCGGGCCGTCTTGACTAACCGCCATGATTTCCGCACTTTCTTTGGGGTCTATGGGGTCCTTTTCGGTCCTGCGAACACTCGCTAAGGTTTCAAAATTGCATGATTGCAATCCATTGGCCTTAATCATTGTGATCCTTTGCCTTTGTCGAGAATCCGCTGAAGGATTTGCAAGGTAAACTTGATACAAAAGTCACAGGAAATCAAGTCCAATGTTACCGCATTATTCGTTACGTGAGACATGGGGTGCGTGATTAAAGTTTTATCGAACCGGGTTTAATATCAGATTTAGCTCGTGCAGCTGCTAGATAAGACAATTTACACTGTAAAATGATCAGCTGGCTTTCAACTCCGACATTGGCGCTGTCCTTACAAAATCCCGCAAGTTCAATAATAATTACACGGCAAATAGGCAAGGCTTTAGGCAAGCACACAGACGTCGTTTCTTTTATTTCTTTTATTAGTGAACATTAGAGGCGCCAGCGAATTTCGTTTTGCATGGCTTCGTTCAGTTTTAATTGCCAGGGACTCGCAAACAAAGAGTAGAACAAGTTTCCCAACAATCATTTCATTTCTAGTAAGAACAGCCTTTTGTGTTTAACAAACAAAGCTGCTTGCTCAGTACTGCTAAGCAAAAGTCTTGGATCTGCACTGCTGTTACTTTTGCTGATATGACCCTTTGTGCTCTACTAACGAAAGAAATGATGTTGATCATACCAACATTAATCTCATTCTGACAAATACAAATTTAAAAACAAAACGAGAAAGAGACCAAGAAAGCCACTCCGAAAACGCGCAACGCCGAAATGTCCATACATTAAAAAGTCTCAAGAATAGGCTCATGAAGCGGCCCACAGAAGCTTAAGTGTGATCAAGTACTCAGCGCCGGGACCTGTGGAAAGTTCAGCTCTCAAGTGCAAGATGTCCATCAAAGACAGTCCGTTGGACTGTTCACACACACACCAAAAGCCGTAACCTAGGCACTGGAACCGCGCCGTGGAACCGTGGCCTCGGCGAGTGGATTAAGTCTGTTTTCTTTCATATCACGTTGGGCTTCTTACTTGGTTTTTCTGATCACCGTGACCATCAAGGGATTACCGCTACTTGCGACAAAAAGCTTTTTCAACTCCCTTGGTGGCAAAGCCGATCACAGCAGCCACCGTAGGTCCGAGGCCATATAGGTGTCTGGTTTTCAGATAGGTCTTCTGGAATGACACTTTTTTTTTTTTTTTGCCTTGCACCCTCTTTGCTAACAACGTCTTCAGGCTGGGATCATCGCTCAAACAAGGAGACAAAAAACATCATGCACTTTGCCACAAACTGTAACATGGTGTCCTCATAATGTTTGGTTGGCAGCGGTCGAAAATAAGCTAAAATCCTACTTCCGCTGAAATCTTGGAATTTGAGGAGGACAGCTAGTCAACCATACAGCCAGCCTGCCAACAACCGAAAGAACACACACACACACACGCACGCACGCACGCACGCACGCATGCACGCACGCACGCACGCACGCACACACACACACACACACACACACACACACACACACACACACACACACACACACACACACACACAAACTAACCTGCCAGTGATGCCAGAGGACGGGGGCTCGCATAACTTCTTGATCCAGACTGCACATTTCTGACGATCTGCAACACACCCAAGTAGAAGAGAAATTATCTAGAAATGTGAGCTGCTATCAGAAAGATGAAACAATCTGCACTAAGGAAATGAACATAAAAATATCAACAAAAACTACATTGTGTGTGTGTGTGTGTGTGTGTGTGTGTGTGTGTGTGTGTGTGTGTGTGTGTGTGTGTGTGTGTGTGTGTGTGTGTGTATTTTTGACAGATGTCTGCTATCACTAATGTATTTAAGCCCATCCCCCATTCCTGCCCCCCCCCCCCCCGAAACAAAACAAAACAAACAAAAACAAATAAACAAACAAACAAAAACAACAAAAAAACTAAAACCAAACACAACAACAACAAACAAACAAACAAAACAAGAGAAAAAAAAGAAAAAACAAAGACAGAAAGAAAAGGAAAGGAGAAACAACATCAACAAAAAAAAACAACAAAACCCAACAACACACCCTGAGTGGGAAAAAAATTAAGAAAAGTAGCAAACCGCATATCTCAGCACGGATCGTATGGCCAAAGAAAATACAACAAAAAGACCCAAAAAACCTATATGGTTTATAGCTCTACATCAGGCGACGCGTGTCCGTTATGCCTAACCCCCGTGATTTCCGCACTTTCTTTGGGGTCTATGCTTATCCCTTTTCGGTCCTGCGAACACTCGCTAAGGTTTCAAAATTGCATGATGGACCGTAAAACCGTGTTCACTGTCCAGTACCCAGACTTTCGCAGATCAGATTTCAAACATGCTCACAGATAGGTACACATGGTGCTTGTGATGGCGGCTATAAAACGAACTGACAGTAGTGAACCCTATTTCTTATAGCCGTGTGACGCATTTTCTCGTGCGTGTTTATGGGTTGACGCGTTTGAAAGTCGCCATCAACGCACCGGGCTTGGACTGTTCCACGTGTGTGTGTGTGTGTGTGTGTGTGTGTGTGTGTGTGTGCGCGTGTGTGCGCGTGTGTGCGCGTGTGTGCGTCTGCATGTGTGTGCAGTGTGTGTGTGTGTGTGCGTGCGTGCGTGCGTGCGTGCGTGCGTGTGTGTGTGTGTGTGTGTGTGTGTGTGTGTGTGTGTGTGTGTGTGTGTGTGTGTGTGTGTGTGTGTGTGTGTGAAAGGGTGGGGTGGGGGTGGGGGTGGAGTGCTACAAACGAGCACCACCACCCCAACACCCCACAAAAAAGAAAAAGTTATCGTTTGGGTTGCTCCGTTTTGCGCAAACTACTGTGTGCATATTAACCAGGGCTAACATCTCTGGAAATCGTGCAAAACCAAATGAATTATTAATTTAATATCTCTATCTCTCTCCCCCCCCCCCCCCACACACACACACAAATACATACACGGACACAGCAGTTCCGTCGGACGCAGAAAATCAGTTCCACGATCTTTTTGGTCGTTTTCTGAAAGTTCTGAACTGACGAGCGAGTGGCGAATGAACCTATCGGGTCGGGTAGCCACCAAGACAGTGATCAAATCTACACACTCACTGGTGAAAAGGCCTTCTGGGCGTTAAATTCGTTCTTGTGACACCCCGCTACTTTTCACGGCCGTTTGTTCCATTTGGGAGACATTTAAGACTTCTCGAGTGTTGCCAACAAGGACGCATCGAGACACGTTCAGCGACGAAGTAGACCAATATGGGTCCCTTTCGTAAAGCTGAGAGTGTCACCCATCAGGTTCTGAGAACCTACAGCTGTAGGTACAACAACAACAACAACAACAACGACGACGACGACGACGACAGCAAAAACACGATCAGTCAATTGGCTAGCAAAAAAATACAAGGGTGAAAACTCATGTTTCACTGATTACCCGATTTCATGCAAAGACTGCAACGTAGGTTTAAAAAAAATCCTGGCCTAAATAAGGTGCACGTTTTCTCATTCATTTATTGGTTTTTTTTTTGCATTGTTGCGTAACTGAAAACGGCGGAAAAAGTCTTGTCGATAATCAAAGTGACCCAATCGCAATACCATAAACAAAAGAAAACAAAAAACAAAAACAAAACAATACAAAACATTTAAAAAACAAATGTCTTCAAGTACGTGACTCCCAGCTTTAACAGAAAACGACCAAGGGACACAGAAAGGCGGTGTGAGGAACAGGACCCGAATACCCGGTAATTTACGGGTAGGGTTACATCTGTGGTCCTTTGTGGACGAAGCTCTTTAGTGTGCCAATCTTTTTCTCCTTCACAAAAAACTATAACATTCCAAAGTCAAACTATTTTCCCGTTAAAAAAAAAAGACAGAGGGTTGTAAAGAACCTGCGGTTGTCAAGAAAGATGTCCCCGCCAGTCCTAGCCCACATTCCCGCGGTAATCTTCAGTGCAAACAGGGACATTGGGTGCTGGAAAGAGGCGTTAAAAGTTAAACTCCTCACACCCGAGCGTTAAGAGGACTTACGACGCGTTATCGGGGCCCGTTAATGCCTCTTGGAAAGAATGGGAAAACGACTTTTGAGGACAAAAGCGGGTTTTCCACCTGAGCAGACTGACACTCGTGCCGGGTCTCGACGCGGGCTCGTCGCTCCTCTCGTGTCGGCTTTCTCCTCAAAACATCGTCAGCACCACAAGCGGCCGTTAACCACTCGACGTGGACAATATTGTGGTAGCTGGAGATAACGGTGAGAAACGCTACCCCCCCCCCCCCCCCCCCCCCGCCCCCAAACCTTCTCCTATTCACTGCTACCTTCACAAGTGTTCTAACCCCCCCCCCCCCCCAACTTCCTACCAATTTCTTACATTCCCTAATACCTTTACGAGTGTGCTAACACATTTGGGCATGCCAGCAATTCATTTCTTCTGCCTCGCTCGGTCGGTTGCACGATTCTGGCGGTCAAGCACATAATGGGCCACAAGTTTCTCTAAATATAAAGGGTGATTTTCACAACAGCTCACGGCCGACAGGTAGCCACAGCTAGGCGCGAAGAAGCCAGGACGCAGTCAGCTGGACCAATAGGACCATGTGGTGGCGATACAAGGCGATCCCCATTAGCCGGCTCGTTAATGGATTTGCACAATGACATACGGCCAATATTGAAGTAGGATGAAAGGGAAAATCCGTGATGGGCGATTGCATTCAAGCACATAACGTGTGTTTTGTTTACACGGGCCGACGAACGGTCGATTTGGGCGCCTCGATTGGCGGAGATTTTCCCACTCACCAGTCAAGATCGCTTCAGAGTGGGTTCGCGAGTGTTATGGGGCAAATACATAATTCCCCTGACACAAAAGCCCCGCTGACATATCTTAAAGAAGGTGCGTCGGAACAACGGTGACGGGAATATCATTGGCGCATGGATTTGGGCGGTGTACAGTATATCACGAAGGGCGGCTTCGATACGGGCTCTCTGAACAATGTTCGACAAATGTATGTGGTCGTGAGTGTGCAATGCGCTTAGCTGGCTATAACTCGATCTGCTTCCTCGCTGATATTTCTTGGAGATGTCAGGGCGAAAGTGAGACACGTGGAATGTATTTTGTTCTAACACCTTCCCAGGGTTTAAATAAAATTTCAATTCTCCAATCTACCGTTGTAACAAAAGAAAAGAAATAAAGTTTTTTAAAAAAAAGCAGCAGCATGTAATACCCCCAAACAGCAGCAACAACAGTTCAACAAGAACAAGCATATAAACACTTTAAACACTTGCAGAAACCACAAAAAGTATCAAACACAGAGAGAGAGAGAGAGAGAGAGAGAGAGAGAGAGAGAGAGAGAGAGAGAGAGAGAGAGAGAGATCTGCTCACCTGCTCTGTGCGGCAGTTGCAGAACGTGCGGCTTCATGTCCACCAGCATCTTGTCGAACTCCTCGTCCAGCTTCATCACGGCCTCCTCTGGCGTCTCCATGGCGACCTCCTCGTCCTCGCACGTCTCCCCTGCAGTGGATATGGAAGTCTTTTCAGAAGCTTCTCCCTCGGGTCTACTCGACCACGCCTCTTCGCTCTCTGATGCAGTGCGTGGAGTGTCTTCACCTACGGACTCTGGAGGGTCAACAGCGTGTGCTGACGTCCTGTCGGTGCTGGTCCTTTCTTCCCGTGTCTCTCCTTCCTCTAATTCTTCGTGACCCAGCAGTTCCTTCTCGATGTATTCCTCCCAGATGAGCGTCTGGTTCAGGTCTATAGCCACCTGGGCCTTCAACTCCGACAGGGAGATGCGCCCATGGTGACCGAGAGGCCTGCTGTAGGGGACGTGGGGGATTTCAAGCACAGGCGACCTCTGGTGGACGCTGACTGAAAGAAAAGATGTCTTCTTACCAATGTGTGAACCTTCCCTTGTCTGGCTCGCCTCCTCGGTGTCGCTCTGCTGCTGCTGCTGCTTCAGCTGTTGTTGCTGCAGCTGTTGCTGCTGCAGTTGTTGCAGCTGTTCTCGGTGCTGCTGGTGCAGTTTCTGCAGCTGTTCCAGGTGCTTCTTCTCCTGGTGTAGCTGCTCCTGCTGCTGCTCCTGACGCTGCTGCTCGAGGTGTCTGGAGAGAGAAACACACAATTCCTGAAGTTCAGCCACAGTTTTATTAAACTCTGAAAACCCCGGGTCACCCTGTGCGGCAGAGTCGCTAGGGTGTTGCAAATGCTTCAGCAGCTTTCTCAACCTCCTCCTGCTGACGTGGTGTTGTCTCTCTCCCTGTTTAGAGGAGGAAGACGTCAGGTAATGCCACACTTCTGCAGCACAGCTGCTGCCAGTTTCTGAGGCAGAAAGAAGCGAGTCAGCAGACGAGCTGCTCAGCGACCTCGATGAGTCACCACGTTTCGCTACCTGTTCGGAACCGGAACGATCACGTTTGGGACTGTGCCTTCCATTCCTAGTACCGCGCCTTTCAGTTTTACGGTCGGATCTTTTACTTCTATAACTAGACCTATCATCCTCACAACTTGACCCTTCGTCTCTGTCCCTTGCCTTGCGCCTGTAAGGTCGCGATGACCAACGGTTGCGTTCACTGACGTCACTAATAGACACCTGCACAGAGGCAGACACTGCAGACCTTTCTGATTCTGTTCCGGACTCGTAAAGATCAGACCTAGACAGCGTCACAGACTCTTTCGTGTCAGACCTATCAGTTAGCCGCGACGACGATTTGTACTGGAGGTGGTGTTTGAACGAAAGACGGCCAATACCAGCGAACGGGTCTCTCTTTCTGAACGACGAAAGAGAGGACGTCTTTGAGTCTGACCCAGAAACGGCGTCGAAATCGTCCTCCCCCGAACCCGAATAGCCAGCAGTGTATCGGTAGTCGTGTGTATGAGCGCTCTGAAAGCAGTGCACGCAACGATGAGAACAAGGACTTGCTGGGAATACGGAGGAACCTGGGCCCAATAAATCTTTGCTGCTATCACAGATTGTTCCATTTTCACGCTCCCCAGCGACAGGCAGGTTGTCAAACGTGAACATCTTTCCTGAAACGTTCAGCCCTGTCTCGGTGTGGGCTCCGGACTCCGCTTCCAACTCTGCTTTCGGATCAGGCGGACTTGGTGAGTGCCGACAGTCCGCCTCGATACCTGAAGATGATGACCTGAGAGACTTGTCTTCAGAAGGCAGGATGGCGCCCTCTGGTCCTGTTGACGGCACCGTGCTTACCGTCTCTGGCTGCTTGTCAGACTCTTCCCTCACGACCTTGTCCGGCAGTTCAAGCATGCCAAGTTCGAGCATCGAATTCTCTGGGTTACCGTGTTGTTCACGCTGAGCGCAGTCTGGCTCTGGTTTGAATTCTGTCTTTTGTTCCGCGTCAGTATTATTCAGATTGTTCGGCGAGATTTGCTCTGTGAGGTTGTCTGGCGAGTTACGTGTTGCTGGCAAGGCACCTGGCGCGCTGATGATATCGGACTGAGTATTATTGTGAACTGTGGGTTCTGCTGGGAGTTCTGTATTGAAACTTGACGGGCCGTCAACTGAAACGCATTCCTCTTGAATGAAGGTCTCGGTGACAACACTTTGATCAAGATTTTGATTAGACGAATGCAGCGTTTCTTCTTGACGTGTGTTCTGCGGTGACGGAACACGTTCTATTGTACGAGTGCCATCCTTTATCTGAAAATCTGATTGAGACGATGGTGGTGTACTTTGAAGCGACTGTGAACTAGCAGGTGATGTGGTCTGCGGCGATGAAACACGTGCAACTGTGCCACTGTCATCCTTTACCTGGACAGCTGATTGAGGTGGTGGTTGTATACTTTGAGTTTCAAGCGACTGTACAATAAAAGGCGGTGTGCACTGCGGCGACGGAACACGTTCCACTCCGCCAATGTCATCCTTTCTTTGGACAGCTGGTTGAGGTGGTGGTACATTTTGAAGGGACTGTACACTCTGATGGGATGGTACCCTTTCCTGGAAGCCATAGAGATTCCCAGGCGTGCCTACAACTATTCCTATGGCGCTGAGAGGCACCAGGCGTAAGTCCACATCTCGGATTCGAAGCTGAGCTGGTGACGCCACGGAAGACACTGAAATGAACGAATCACCGCTTGAATTATCACCGCTGTCTTTTGGCTGTTCCTTGCAGGTAGCGGTTGGTGATGGATTAGTTGATACTGAAGCTCTTGAAGCTCCCTCGCTTGAAAAAACAGGTTCAAAGCTCGAAGAGCTTACAACAGTTTGTTGTACATCATTAGGCAGAGGTGGCATATTTGCAGATACTGGTGAAATGTCGTCCGTCTTGTCCACATTTTCTTCTGAGTCCAACTGTTCTTCTTTGTCGTCAAGTGTCTCGTTTCCGTTCGCGTCCTCACATTTCACTTCGTTTTCTTCTGCTCGGTCCACTCTTTGCCGACCCGTCTCATCAGACTTTGAGACGTCAGCAACAGAATCGCTCCCGTCAGAAACACTCGCTGCGGGTCGTGGTGTCACAGATGCCAAGAGTTTGTCATGCTGCAAAGTGTTTTCTGTTGATGCCTCAGCGCTTCTCTCCACAGACAGGTGTAGTGCATTTTCTTTTTGGTCGGGCTTTGGCGAAAGAGTTCTTGTACCATTTTCTCTCTTCAAGGCACGATCTTTGCTGGAGCCCAAAGAAAATGTAACTTCCTTCAACTTCTTGAGTAGATCCGGACTGCGGACGGAGAGGCGAGGTGACAAAGGAACACCGTTTGTAGCACTGTCTGCCTGATTTCTCAACAGATCCGGACTCTGCAGTCTCAACCCGTTTTCCCCTCCTCTTTCACCCAAAGGAAGAGATACGGTTGGAGACGATCTTTCTGACTTCGAAAGATATGCAGAATCATCTCTGGTTGGTGTGTCTGTGTCCCTAAAGTCTGTCTGCGGGGAGGGTGGGCAATTAGTTGCGTTTGGTTTCTCACTGTTCTTTGTCGTGGAGAATCCTCTCTTGAAAGGCTGAACTAAAACAGACTCTGGTGTAGAAGGGCTACTCTCTGATGAATTCGAGCGTTCAAAAACGGAGTCTGAATTTTCTTCCACGTAAAAAGATACTCGTTCACTTACTGCGTCGTCCTCAGTTTCTTGTGACGTCACTGTAATGAGAGGGACTCCACTCGACTCACTTTTGTTTTCTGCGCGACCGTTTTGGTGAGTGTGCTGCACAGAGAAACCTGCAGACAGGGACGCCGGAATTGTTGGTGATTCGACAGTTGAGCTGTTGGCGTTGCTGTCGGTGTCTGAAAGCGCGGAGCTGGAGTCTTCCCTCCAGAGAATTCCCGGTGACAATGACCTGGTCCTTCTCAGCTTCCCTTCCCCGTCTGGAGCGTGACGCTGCTTCAGACGTTGCTTGGTGCGGTCGTTGTTCTGCTGCAGGGTTCTAACCAGCCTGGCCAAGTCACCGTGGCTTCTGGACCAGATCGACATAATGAAACACAGGCCGCTTGTTATCCAGTCAAGGACTGGCCGAGTATCAGCTGTGAGTGATCATAAAGCCCGGTAATATCCACTCCGTCTGCCACCTACACTCCCCCACTACGAAAGCAAACAACCGTAACTGCATTCTTCGGCTTGCGAAGAGCTGTATACGATACACACACTCTTGCGGTGGTTCCCACTGATTACACGGGGACCGAGCTTTCTCATTTTCCCGGTAGCTGTTCACCACGCCGAAAGCAAATCCTGCCGGGTCACGCTGAAGGTGGGATGAGTTCTCACCATTCCACGGTGTTCCGTTCCCATCTCGCCCAGTCCACACAGAGACGACAAAAAACCCAACAGATAAATCCTAAGGTGGCACAGCCAAAGGGCTTTTGCAAGCGAGACTGAGTTGGCGAAGGGCGGTTCGTCACGTTTAATAACGAACAATATCCACCGTGTAAAACAAGCCAATCGCGCGATATCAAACACGGCTCGTGATGAATTCTTGTCGTTAGCGGTGATTGGCAGCGCCTCAAGACACACCGATCAGGACGTCCACATGGGTCCGCGTGTAAGTAATTACAGGCTGGTGAAGCACCACACGATATATATCCCTCTGATTGATGGCACGCCCTCCCGCTTTTTGTGCCGAAAACTCCGCTCAGCCGGACTGCGATCGGGGTCCCCGGTGTTACTGGAAGACCAGATAAAAGGCTCGTGTGGCCCGGGTGGATATCTGCAGTTTATCACGTGAAATCAAGTCTCTGTCAGCGTTGTCAGACAGGAGAGCAAAATACGGGGCAGGCAGGGGGAGAGCCGTTACGGGCCTGTAGGCAATGATGCAGTTGGTTGGTCACGCCGCTATCCGCCTCCATATCGCATCACGCTCGACATGGACATTGTGGCGGCGTCGATCCCCCCTCGTCTGTCCTCCCTCCGTGCGTACGTCACTACGTGGCTCTACACCCCGACCACCCCCACCCCACACCTTGGGGGAAAAACGCAGGTTTGTACGATTCCATGTGTCTTCAGGGCGCCAGGGTTGGCAGGACGGTCGACTCCGACAAGAAGAAGATCATGTCCGATGATAAGTGAACACCCAACAGACACCACCACAAAACGCAGCCAGAAGCTCCCCACCTTACAAATTGTCTTTTTGTCTGCTGGCACCGAGCGCTGATACTCCTATTAGACCGTGGGTCTGGCTGTAGGTCTGATGACACGCTGACCTGTGCTACTGCTCGCTACATGGGCTGATATGTCTATATACAACACTGACAGAACCCCTCTCACGCGCCACGCGACGCCAAAACGGCTGACTGATCGCCACAAGCCAGCAGACCACAGGACCACTAACTTGAATAAGCAGCACGGCGCGGGTGGAAGTGAGAAAGGGGGTAGAGACTCGAAAAGGGCCGCCCCCGTCATTAAAGGGGTACATACACACGCGTTACCCTGTTACCCTCGCACGGGTGTTCGATCCGCGCTTTAAAAAAAAAAAAAAAAAAAATCTTGGGATAGCCCAGCTGGCTCAGCGTTGGACTCGAGTTCGAATCCCAGCTGGAAGCACACGCGCGCACACACACACACACACTCTAAAGAAGAAAAAAATATACTAGCTCTTTCCTCGTTGTCTTGTCCTTGCCATCACCTGTGGTGGAACGGACGTTAAAAACGAACCAACCAACCATTTAAAAAAAAAAAGGCAAGCAAGCAACCATCTCATAAATGCTTGTCGACCACGCCTACGTCTGCATTCAAAAATGTTCACGGCAAACTGACATCCAATAAGTCTTACACATTCCGCACATCAAAATTACACAGGACAGGCCATATCAGTTCGTAAACATGTTGAGAAACAAGCTCTAACGTAGGCGTACGTTTCAAGCACTCAGAATGAACATTTCGAAACGGCACATACTCAGTGCGACCCCCAAGCCTTCCATAATGATAGTTACCTAGAAAAAAAAAAATACAGGGCTATGGATTAAAAGGGCATTGCTCATCCACTCAACACCGCCTCTCGACGGTTTCAAGAAGTGGCGGCGAGCGTTCAGAATCAACCCTCAAAATGACACTTCTCGGCTGTTTCGCGCCACTCTCCAGTTTCGAACGGCGCCCGCAAAGATATGACGCAACGCCCACCACTGGAAACTGCCGACGTCTCCAACCTGCTAGAGTTTTGCGTCGCGGTGTTGGCGCGAGTGGCTGCTATTAAAAAGAGATGGTGCTTATCCAAACAAGCGTTTATAACTCAATATACTTGCACTGCTGCAATGACAACCCTGCACGTCGCCATGCACACCTATTGACCTCTGACCTCAGAGTTTGGATTGCCGGCTGACGAATATGGTGCCCGGTATGCGAACAATCGCTGGCTTTTCGTTGTGCAAATCGAACCTGCAGATATACTGCGCAAGTTTGCAGTCCTCGTTCAAAAGTGCGGCATCTCACAACCTCCCCATAACATGTCACATATTGCCAAACATTGTCTTCTGTGAGAGAAAAGTCATGACAGCTAAGCATGTTACGTATGTACACACACACACACACACACACACACACACACACACACACACACACACACACACACACACAGAAATTTACCAAAAGAAAACCTCAAAGCATTTTTACTCTGTGTGTGTGTGGAGGGTGGGGGGGGGGGGGTGGCGGTGGAAATGCTTTTCGTCCATCTGACCAAACCAATCGTACGGCAGCGAAACTCAACTGTTGGCAGAACCGTTTACTGTGGGTGTGTGAACTGGGCCTATTTGTGAAACCCAAGTTGTCCATCACGGTCATAGTAAAATTATTTGTAGACATAGCCGAGCTGCCAGTCTGAAGCGGTCAGTGGAAAAGCTCCTGGTTTCTACGCTGGCGCAAAAACCCGAGCTGGGCCGTAAGACTTTCTCCAAACCGAGCTGTTCAAACTCCTTTCCACCATTAACTATTGATGTCCCCAACTCGTTTTCTCGTTAGCCATTGAAAGTCGAACTCGTTTTCCTCGTAAGTCGTTTACTTGGTTCCCCGTGTATGAGTGTGAAGTATACACTGTTGAGAACCGAGAAAGTGTTGGCTTACAACACACATACCCTCCGACAAAGAGCATCGCTCCTACACGAAGAACGCCTATGACTGCCGATACGGAAACAATGACGGCTCAATATTGCCTAAGTGACTATGAAAGCGCGGTATTGTTCCTGAAACTACACTTTTCCCTCAACACTTCATTGATTTTTTTTTTTTTTTTTTTGGGGGGGGGGGGGGGGGGGGGGTGCTAGACTGCTCCCTATCCAATGCAAATAACTTATGTGTGGCGTACGCAGTACTGATTCTCGTGCTGGTCACAGGAGTCACAAAAACATTTTATGTCGCCTCAGTAAAATCGCAGACGGCCAACAAGAAGACGTCAGAATGCAATCTGTCTGAACAATGTAGGCGAAAGCCAAACTAACCAAATGATCAGAGGGAAAGTTGGAAAGAAAGAAAGTAAAAATCCTGCAAAAAGTCTGAAACAAGTATGAGATCTATACTCGTAGATCTATATTTCAAGTTTAGCAATGACCCCCGTAAGACCTCAAAAAACTGCTTGAATACAGTCAACTGGTCGACAAATACCATGCCTGACGACTCGGCACACTCCCAATTGTGAAATTCAGCTACCTATTACACAAGTAAACGGGTTTCGAATAGATCGTTTAACAGTACGGCACCACCAGATAGGACGTCAAACGGACGGCTGGTGGCTTCAACGGGCTGCCTGCCACAAGGGAAATTTACCATTCAGTCAACACACCTCATGAAAACGGTCTTTGGTTTGACGCGCGCCGAAAACCGCCTGAATGTGACACTCACATTTTAATCCGGGGTGTTCAGCTCTCTTTTCTGCCACCTTTCTCCGCCCATGTTCGGGGCTCAATCAAAGGGATTAATTGTATTCATTCTGGGGATTCCGATAATGGTGTATCCATGAAAAGGGAGACCAGAATGCGTCAAATCACAAAGCAGTTGTCTACCGTTGCTATTACGGGGCGCGGAGTCTTCCAGTCCGACGCAAGAAGTGAAGTGTGGAGACGAGTACAGCGCGCAGCAAGCAGGGAGTGAGAATCAATTATGCGTACGTTAAAGACGTTGGTGCTCTTTTGTTGGTGACTCCAATCTGATTCCGTGTTCGTAAACAAGATTTTCACTTTCATGTATATATGTATAGGGCGAATAGAATCGCTTTAAAGTTGTATGTTAGTATGTCACAGGTTACCCCCCCTCACCCTCCCAAGACACACACACACACACACACACACACACACACACACACACAGAGTTATTTAGGGCTTAACGCTGCACAAGCAGCACATGCGCGCGCGCGCACACACACACACACACACACACACACGTGAAATGGTGTGTGACGGACAGGCAAACGTTAAACCCGAGCTGAGTAATTAACTTTGTTTGGAAGAGAGGGGGGGGGGGGTGTGTGTGTGCGCGCGCGTGTGTGTGGAGGGGCAAGGGGGGGGGGGGCAACGTCTGAGCAGCGCTGCTTGACTGCACTGCTCCGCACAAAATGAAAGCGACAAAAATTATCAATACTGAATAGGTGCCAGCAACTCTCGTCACCACTTACAAATTGTGTTTTGTGAAATCGCTAAAAAGAAAACGACAAACATCACCAATAAGTACCAGAGACCCTCGTCACCGCTTACAAAGTGTGTTTTGTAAATTTGACAAACCGAGAGTCATGGACTCGCACTGCCACCGCACATGCGACACTTGAAAACATCGAAGATTTATGCACGCTGAATCGCTAGCGGTGTTAACCATGGGCAACATGAATCACGGGCAAACGTGAGTGCCTGGTTGTAGGTGTACACCCAGCAAAAGCCACGTCGCCTCAACAGGACCCTTCTTGCTTCCAAAAGCAAACCCTTTCGTCATCGGGACGTTTTATTTGGAACGGAGATTAGCAGTACAGCCGTGGTTGCTGGTTTCGCACAGAACGGGTGTTTTCTTTGTTTATGCTGACTGTTCTCTTCAAATATTTTTTTTTGTTTTTTTTTGAATTATAAAAAGAACTCTACGGTATGTACGAGAAGGTAATAATGATCTGACGTAGATTGGAGATGAGTGGGTCACGTGTGTGTGTGTGTGTATGTGTGACCAGAAGTTCCCCGTGGTGTTATCACAGTGTCCAAACTACGGCGACAAAGTATTTCGGGGGGGGGGGGGGTAAGGTGAGTGTAGGGGTGGGGGGTGGGGGGTGACCAGAAGAGTTCCCTGTGGTCTTATCACAGTGTCCAAACTTCGGCGACAAAGTAAGACATCCTGTAATTTCACAGACCAGCCATTAATCTTCACATCAAAGTGTCACTCAGGCATGCGAGACGTGAATCCCGGCGCAATTAAAGTACGTGCTGCCACACACACTGATGACCTTGTAACTAAAAACACATATATGTCTCCTGGATTAGACCAGGCCATAGGTTATCATTACCACTACCACTGAATGCCACGCAAATTTCACGGTCGTGCCGCCAGCTAATAATTCAGCGTAACGGGATGCATGGCTGATCTGACTGAACTGACCGCTCACGCCAACCCCCCCCCCCCCAATCAAATGCAGCCACCCGAGAGAGGTACCCACCCAGACACACTCGATGGTAAAGCCACCCCTGTCCTTCAAACACCCGTATTTGCCCATATTTAGCAAACACTGGCATTTCCCTGTATTAGCGCCAGCCAAAACAAGCGGGCTACTGGACTAACACCCATTTCAGGCGAGCCGGCCGGGTTAATTGCTGTTTGACACTGATACCGTGGGGGCAGCCTGCTACGGTCAATGATTTCTCCTCTCAGTGTCTTTTGGGGGGCCAAGGGGGTAAATCGAGATGGCGAATTTCTTTCCTATAAAAAGAACTCTACGGTATGTACGAGAAGGTAATAATGATCTGACGTAGATTGGAGATGAGTGGGTGACGTGTGTACGACGACTGCTCTCGGGTAAGAGCTGATCGGTCGCTTAACGGCTTAACGGTCTGTGTGTGTGTGTGTGTGTGTGTGTGTGTGTGTGTGTGTGTGTGTGTGTGTGTGTGTGTGTGTTTCCATCGCGTACGCATTGCTGTTGTCGTTCGTCTCTTGGTCACACTGGAAGTTCAGTTCTGAGCATGAAGTCTGCTGTCCTCTCCAGCTTCCGCTGAGGGCCGTACAGTTTGGTGTGTTTCCGATGGCCACGTCGTCATCCTTAGCTGTTGGTATAGTGGACAGTCCTGGATGATGTGTTGTCCGGTCTGCTCGGCATGGCCACACGGGCAGAGGGGAGTTGTAGCCAGTTTCAGTTTGTGGTACAGGTGCTTTTTCAGTCTGTATCGCGTACGCGTGATATCAAAGACAGGACGAACGAGGAAAAACCCCTGCTAAAATGTTTGGCTCCCAGGCGGGATTCGAACCCAAGACCCGAGCACTGACAGTCCGACACTCTACCATTCGGCTTTCCCGGCTGCCCTGCTCTCAGGTAAAGTCACGTGGTATGTTGGAAATGTTCAGCCCACCAAAGTTGAAAAAATAAATGCAATTCTAAATTCCGAAATTTAAATAGCTGAGCTGACCCTTCGCACCTACTACTACTACTTAGGCCCTTGGCTCCACGTGGAGCATAGGCCATCGACAACCCTTCGCCATCGCACTCTGTTCTGGGCTAGTTTTGCCACTCCAGTCCAGTTGGTACCCTGCTTACATAGCTCTGCCTCAGTGTCCCGCCTCCAGCTGTTGCGAGGCCGGCCTCTCTTCCTTTTCCCCTGCGGGTTCCATGTCAGGGCTTGGCGTGTGGTGCTGGATGCTGGCTTCCTGAGGGTGTGTCCAATCCAGCCCCACTTCCTCCGCAGGATCTGCTTGGCCACTGGTTCCTGCCCCGCTCGCTCCCACAGCTCTTCATTCCGGATCTTCTCTGGCCATCGGATGTTGAAGATGCGCCTCAGACAGGTGTTGAGAAATGTCTGGATCTTCTGCTGCATCGTCTTCGTTGTCCTCCGTGTTTCGCATCCGTAGAGCAGAACTGACTTCACGTTGGAGTTGAAGATGCGTAGTTTGGTTCTTATGCTGACAACTTTGGATGCCCAGACGTTCTTCAGCATGACCATTGCTGCCCTTGCCTTGCCGATTCTGGCTGTGACGTCTCGGTCTGTGCCTCCCTGTCCATCAACCACACTCCCCAGGTAAACAAAAGACTCCACCTCCCTGATGGGCTCTCCACCGACTGTGACTGGTGTGTTGGCAGTGGTGTTGATCTTCATCAGCTCGGTTTTCTTCCTGTTGATCTTGAGCCCTGTTCCGGCTGATGTGGCTTCCAGGCGCGTAGTCTTGTCCTGCATCTGGCTGTGGCTGTGAGACAGGAGCGCCAGGTCGTCCGCAAAGTCGAGGTCATCCAGCTGCGTCCAGAGTGTCCACTGTATCCCGTTTTTCCTGCCTGCTGTAGTGGTCTTCATGATCCAGTCGACGACCAGGAGGAAGAGAAACGGGGACAACAGGCATCCCTGGCGGACTCCGGTCTTCACCTCGAAGCTTTCTGACAACTGGCCAGCATGGGCAATCCTGCAGCTCATGTCTTGGTAGGTGCACTGGATCAGGGAGATGATCTTCCCGGGAACTCCATAGTGCCTTAGCAGCTTCCACAGTGCCTCTCTGTCTACACTGTCGAAAGCCTTCTCGTAGTCTATGAAGTTGATGTAGAGAGGGGAGTTCCACTCCAGTGACTGCTCCACAATGATGCGTAGGCTGGCAATCTGGTCAGCGCAGGACCTGTTCCTGCGAAATCCCGCCTGCTGGTCTCGGAGCATGGGGTCGACTGCCTCCCTCATCCTCTCCAGTAGAATTCTGTTGAGAACCTTGCCTGGCACTGACAGGAGCATGATCCCTCGGTAGTTGCTGCAGTCCCTGAGGTCCCCTTTCTTTGGCAGCTTGATGACGATCCCTTCTTTCCACTGGGCTGGCACCTCTTCCTTCTCCCAGATCTTGCTGAATAGGCTGTGCAGCATGTTGACGGCTGTCTCTGTGTCTGCTTTGATGGCTTCTGCTGGTATCTCGTCCGGCCCTGCAGCTTTCCCATTTCTCAGTGTCATGATGGCTTTCCTGATCTCCGCCTTAGAGGGCTTGTCGCAGTTGATGGGTAGTTCTGTCTCCGCTGGTGGGATGTCTGGTGGTGTTTCAGGGATGGGGCGATTTAACAGCTCCCTGAAGTGTTCTGCCCATCGCTTCAGCTGTTCCTCAGTTGTTGTCAGTGGGTGCCCGTTCTTGTCCTTCACTGGTTTGTCTGTCTGCTGAAATTTGCCCGCGAGCTTCTTGGTCACCTGGTACAGGTCTTTTAGATTCCCTTGTCGGGCTGCTTCCTCTGCTTGACTGGCCAGGTTGTCGATGTAGTCCCTCTTGTCCTTCCTGGTGCTCCTCTTCACTTCTCTGTCAGCTGCTGTGTATTCCTCTTGTGCCTTTGCCTTAGCTCTTCTTGTTCGGCTCGTGTTCAGTGCAGTTTTCTTCTCTTTCCTAACTTCCAGCTTCTGGATGGTATCAGCAGAGATCCATTCCTTATGTTGGGTCTTTCTCTTGCCAAGGACCTCTTCGCATGTGTCGTGCCAAAGTTTCTTGCTGTGTTCCCAGTGTGTCTCGATGTCCATTTCACTGTCTTCTATCAGGTCTTGCAGTGGCCGGAACCTGTTGGAAAGGCTGATCCGGAATGCTGCTTGTGTGTCTGTGTTCCTGAGAAGTCCAACGTTGTACCTGGTCCGTGTGCTGTTGGCGTTGGTGTGCCTCTTAAGCCGAAGTCTCAATGTTGTTGCAAGAAGGTGGTGGTCTGATGATACATCGGCACCCCTCATCACGCGCACATCCCGCCACGATCTCCTGAACTTCCGGCTGATGCAGATGTGATCAATCTGGTTCTCCGTGACATGGTCTGGCGATCTCCATGTGGCCTTGTGGATGCGCTTGTGTGGGAAGATGCTGCCTCCTATCACTAGCTGGTTCAGGGCACAAAAGTTTGCAAAGCGCTCGCCATTTTCGTTCAACTGTCCCAGTCCGTGTGTTCCCATGGTGTCCTCGTAGCCTGTGTTGTCTGATCCAATCTTGGCGTTGAAGTCTCCCATCAGTATGGTCATGTCCTTGGCTCCTCCTCTATCTATCACTGTCTGCAGTTGTTGGTAGAAGTCATCTTTTTTCTCCTCTTCCGCATCATTGGTGGGAGCGTAGCACTGGATGATGTTCAGCTTGATGTCTTTTTTCTTGGTGATGAATTTGGCTGTGATGATGCGGGAGTTGACAGGTTCCCAGCCGATGAGTGCCCGCTGTGCCTCCGGTGCCAGCATCAGGGCCACGCCCTCAGTGTGGGGGGCTCCATCCTCTGTGTGTCCAGAGTACAGCAATTGCTCTCCCGATGAAAATCTCAGCTGTCCTGTCTGTAGCCACCTTGTCTCACTCAGTCCCAGTACTCCTATCTTGTAGTTCTTCATCTCTCTTGCTACTTGTATGGTCCTTCCTACTTCATACATTGTCCTGATGTTCCATGTGGCTACTCTCGTTGTTGTCCTGGGTGTTAGAAGGGGGGTCGGCCTTGCAGCTTCCTTTCGGCTTTCACTGCAATGCGTCATAGGTCTCCGGGATGGAGACCCTTCCTCGCCCAGGTGAATGTCTCGGTTTGTTGTTGTCGATGCTTTTGTAACTTAGTGTTTTTTTACAGGTAGGGCTGTTAACCCTACGCAAACCCGTTTAGCCTCTTGGAGAGGTGGTCCACATTCGTCTGACCTCTACCCTTCGACCTGTCCAGCTTGGGTGACCCTGCTAGGAGCATGTGCTCCTGCTGGCATAGTTCTCTGGGTCATTGAGGTACACAAGCCACTACCCCACGACAAGGGGTGGACCATGTAGGGTGACCCTTCGCACCACATGATTGTAATGTGTTTATGTCCAGTGCGTGAGAGAACGCGTGTGATTCACGTGAGCGTGCGTGTTGAATTCAATTCGCGGCGTTTTGAGCCGATTCATGAAATTGGGTAAAGAGCCTATACAATACTCATTATTATTATTATTATTATTATGAAATACGAACAAGCACAATCATGTGTAGTAATGTGTCGGTGAAAGTCGTTTCCTGACTGGTAAACGGCTCTTTTCAGTCTTTCACACAGACAACCGAAATCCCAGCAACAAGTGTTTCCCGTGCTGCTAACATTTGACAATGGAAACACTCGGTGCTGCTGGCTACTGGGATTTCAGTTTGTCTGTTTGAAAGGAAAAGGGTTGTATTTCAACTGGAAAGTGACTCCAAACGCTTCCATGATGTAAGACCGGAGGCATACTCATACTTCAGACTAACTCGGGAACCAAGCCAAGGAAAGCTCTTAGCCACGTGACTGGGGGTTCACTTCAGACAGGCAATCATCGTGAAAACGTGTAAATCGAAGTAGCATCGGGAAGAAAAACCCTCTCCGCCATCTCTACTAGCCCCCGTGTTTGGCGGCAAAGCCGGCAGTGAGTCGACAGTGTCTCAAAACTTGGGGATAAGCCCGCTGCGCGAAGCGAGAGTGTGTGTTGTGGAAGGTGAAACAACACTTGGCAGGCCGGGATGAGTGTCCGGAGAGTAGATGAGAGTACTGACTTTCTGGGTCCCGTCTCCGACAAAAACCACGCGGTCAGTATGCACAAGAGACCGACCCCCCAGCCTTGATCACGAGAAGTGAGCGGATTCTAGCCGACCAAGGGCCTCGCCACACCTGACAAGCTGACACTCCTTACTCATAAATATGCCTCATTTGTAAAACACTACACAGCGAGGCAACCACAGTTAACACCTAGGATTTGTCCTTGTATCAAGAATCCACCCACCTTCCACCCTCCCCGTCCCGTCCTTCAAATGGCAGTGAGAGGGGTCGAGGTGGTGGGGGTGAAGATAGAGGATCAACAACAGAGCTTATGATTTCATCATACCAGCCCACTCGTTGCACGAACGTATCATATGATAATAAGTATATTCACGCATTTTACGTGCCGTCAGGTGTGCTTTCAAGATCCCATTCTATCTGCAACGGTCCGCGACATGGAAAACTAAAGGCCTTTACACACGAGGAGTGCCTGCTGCGAGCTCACACGCTCGCCGAGTGAATTTTCTGTTCACACGATACCAGCGTGCACTGGGCGGATTGCGCTGCGGCCTGGCGCTAGACAATATACACAGCGCGCGGGCGGGGACTGGCTGGCGTGGCGAGGAAAAAATAGGACCGTGTTCTTCCCACAGGCGTGGCGACGGCGTCCACGGGGAATGCCCGCTACAACAGGATTTAATTGGCTGAGGACATTTTACAGCAGAACAGCCGCGTGTGACAGAACCAGAGGTTTAAGCATGGACATGTATGTATACAGTATGTATGTATGTATGTATGCGGGGGGGGGGGGGGGGGGAGAAAGACAGGGGAAAGAAATGGGTGACGCTACGGAAATAGCGACGTTGTTCTCCGAGGGAGAGCAGACTGAATGGTCCCATACGACGGTAACAGGGGACAACAAGATGGTGAAGTAATACATCGTATCAAGCAGGAGCTAACCGAAGCATGTAACGGGCGAACCTCAATCAAGCTGAGACGCCGTGCGCCTCCATTCCACATCGCTGGTCAGACCACTGTGCAAACTTTACGAGTACACCATTCTGAGGACGCCCGCCGAGCTCCTGAAAAACCCTGGAGTTTATCTGTCCTCTTTATCGATGAGCTGCCAGTGCTGCTTTCAAACACGCGCGATCTTTGCCGCTTGGACTACAGACACAGGCGCGACAAGGCGCCGAGCGAACGGTGGGACACAATGATCGGAATGGTCAGCCTCTGATAGCGGCTGGTCCATAGTGTATGGCAATGAATATATACCTAGACCTGTACACCTCGACCGGAAGGGTCAGCCTCTGACAGTGTTTACTCCGTAGTGTATGGCAGTGAATATGCCTAGGGACACTGGTTATCAGAAACCATTCGTGTGATTACGGTTTCACTTTAGTTGTCGTTGCTGCGGCGAACATTTAAAAAACCTACAAGGATGATGCTGTCAGAAGGTGAAACACTTCCAACGACTGCATGAGATGCACCCCCCCCCAAAAAAAAAAAAAAAAAATCCTATACATGGGGGGGGGGGGGGGGTTGCATCTCATATCCTATACATTATGAGCTGTACTTCGTTAAAAACCAAAATTCTAGTGTATCGGATGACAACTGCTGCCGATGTCTTCTCCAAAAGCAGCATAAATAACAAGGCAGTTTACACATATATATCTTTGGTTGTTCAAGCAGACGAGCTGACGCCCCGACCAGACACAAGGAAGCACTCCACATGCCATTCAGACACCCAACAAGGGCATGTTCAACTGCACTGATGACATTACAGGCGGCAATAAATGATGAAGAGCACTCTTGTCGTCACGTATCGCGCTAATGGCATCAATTCTGACGCTCTTGATCACAGCACTTTGACATAGAATGTCTTGTCTCTGTGACTGATCAGTCTGGTCAGAGACATGCTACTATCAGGGCTGAAAAATGGTCGATGACCCAACAGGAGGAAAAGTGTGTAGCTTGTGACGAGGGCGGGGTAAGGTGGGTGGGTGTTTGGGGATTTAACGTCCTTTTCCACCACATACGGGTGATGTCAAAGACGGGGCAACGATGAAAAATCCAGCACAAATATTTGGCCCCAGCCGGGATACGAACTCACGACCCGAGCATTAGAAGCATTAGAACGCTCAACCATTCGGCCACCCCGGCTCCCTGTAGCTTGTGACCTAGTAGCAAATCCACATTCACGCGTCTGCAAAGCATTTGCATTATGCTAAAGGTGTCCGGGGGCATGCTCCCCTGGATTTTTTTTTTCTTAAAAAAATTAGACTAAAATCTGTGCAAGTAGGTGCTCAATGGGGCAGTTGGTGGTCTAGTGGTTAAGAGGCTTGTCACCAATGCGAGAGGTCAGGGGTTCGAGTCCCACTCGGGGCACAGAATTTTTCCTTCTCGTATGTGGCACCGATCATTCGGGCCAATCGTCGGGGGTTCTCTCCGGGTACTCAAGCTCCCCCCCCCCCCCCCCCCCCCCCCCCCCCCCCCCGCTTTGGAAATGTTCAGCCCTCAAAATCTGAAAAATAAATGCAATCCTAAATTCCGAAACTGAAATAGCTGAGCTGACCCTTCGCACCACGTGACTGTAATGTGTTTATGTCCAGTGTGTGAGAGAATGTGTGTGAGTCACGTGAGCGTGCGTGTTGGGTTCAGTTCGCGGCGCTTTGAGCCGATTCATGAAATTGGGTAAAGCGCCTATGCAATACTCATTATTATTACATGTATTATTATTATTTTCGGTATGAATTTATATGTTTCAGAGGAGGCAGAAACACTTTATTTTGGAGGCAATTTTTTAGAATCGGACTTACATCTGTACATTTTGGAATGATTTTAAGTGCTTCTGAGGAGGAAACACTTTCTGAGGGGAGGCAAATGTTTAGCCAAAGGTGGAAATCAACCAAAAGGTGGACGATTTTAAGCCATGTACTGTACGGTGCATTTCGTTTATTTATTCTTCAAGACCCTCTGGGGGCATGTGAAGAAGATGAAGAGAGAGAGAGAGAGAGAGAAAAGAAAAGAAAAAACAAAAGAAAAAGAAAAAGAAAAACAAAACAAAACTATAAACAAAAACAAAAACCGAAAAGACCACAGCAACAGAAATAAAACACAATCAAACAAAGCAAAGAATGCGTAAGTAAAAAAGAAAACAAGACATTGACACAAAAAGAGTGCTAACATAGCAAACAGAACAAAAATAAGAACACAAAACAAAAAAATACAGACTCGGTTACATGGAAGCGCATTCCAAACAAACAGTATACACGGAATAAACCTACAAATCAATGATCATACAAGGATAGTGTAAATGCAATATTACAGGATGTGTGTGTGTGTGTGTGTGTGTGTGTGTGTGAGAGAGAGAGAGAGGGTGGGGGTGTGTGGTGCACCTTCCCTTAGAAGTATAGTATAGATATATCTATAAACTAGTGTGTAACTGTTGATAACTTGGTTTACCGAAATGCTCCGGCTGACGGAGAAAAAGGCTGGATACTGTTTACACAAGATCGTGACATGGGCATTGACTTGGTTATCCTCATTCTCTGGTTCCAGACTTGGAACTCTGCAGATGGCGCCTACTGAAAACCATGAACAGGAACCTGGCAGCCTAACCAGTTCAGAAAAGGCAGAAGACGTAATTTGTCGACACTTCTCTTGGACGGTACTGGGAGCCTGGGCAAATAAGCAAATAAATATCTCCAGAAAACCAATCCCCCCCCCCCCCCCCCCCCCCCGTACCTCGAGCAATCAAATTATGAATTGTTTCTCGAACAGTTCAAGGGAGTTAGTCTCAGTCCTCAAATACTGCAAAAAGGGGGATGCTGGAGGTAGGGGAGTCAAGCAAAATTGTAATTAAGTCATTGTTTCTCGGGATGCACCAGAACATTAAAACCAGGGAGCTGCTAGTGCTATACCTAAGCCTTTTCGTTCGGTTATATTCATAGTGAAACTGAACTTCAAAGGCATACATCGTGCAATGGCACTAACGTGATAATCTTCACAGATCTGACTCGGCAATGAAGTCGTTATCACACTTTGACCAACACGAGCTATGAACGGGAACACCCAAGAAGCCGCAACTATGTAATACTATAATCTCAGGATGTATGTTGAGTTATAAGTCACAGACAGGACACTCAGCGGTTGCTACCCCCCCCCCCCCGGTCTCCGGTGTTAAACATGTTGAGCGGGTCGTGCAGTATCACTTGAAACACGGTTCAACTCTTGACAGCTCCACTACTGGATTCTCCGAGAGAAAGACTTTAATCAGGAATCAGAGGCGGCACAACCCATAACAGCACGGTGTTAATGAACAGCTTGAAAGAAGTCAAGAGAGAGATAAGGCAGAGAGATCAAACATGCTGCGTGTGTACACAATAAACTAAAGCGTTGGAGGGCGTTGTTGGGGGAATGATCAGGTGTGACCGAGGAAAAGGTACTGTTGACCAAAAACAGTAGGAAAGAGTAAACCAAAACTAAAGTATATCATAGCTATGCCGGCGGGAGTTTATTCTCCTGGTAGGGCCACCCACGCCGGACAGGTCAAAGCGCCATCCACTGGTCCTCCAGGTTGGGGGTTAGGCATCGGGCTAACAACCCGGTCCCGTAAAAAATAGCCTTGTTACAGAAACGCCAACAAGAATTTTAAGGGATCTTTCGGCCCTGGGAGAGGATGGATCTCCAGCTGGACATAGCATGAAGCCCGATGGCGAAAGCCGGACATGTCCGGAAAGGCGGATGCCAAGAGCATGGAACACAGCTGGGGACAGCTGGAGAGACTGGCCCAGGACCGAGAGGCCTGGAGAACCCTTGTCCGCGGCCTATGCCCCAGAAGGGGCAAAAGGCGAGAGTGAGTGAGTGAGTGAAAGTATATCATCCCACTAAGCAATGAATTAATAATAATAATAATAATAAATCACATTACGTTTGTACATGTACATTTCAAAAGCAGTGGGGTGGGGTGAGGCCAGGGATAGGGGGGGGGGTGTGCAAACACCTGCGACATGAACGACCACCTGTGTCTGTGTTATGTCCTAATTAGCCAACATCTAGCATTAAAAATACTACTAGCAATATGTACCCCGTATTTTTTTTGACAGCTTGCAATATATACCACTTGAGCCTTGCCAGTTTTTCACTCATCACAATGGCCAACCTTCGGGTCAAGCAGAAGAGTAGACAGTAAAAAATACAGAACTGTGTAAATTACTTTGTTTGAAGAGCACCCAGCGTATTTGCTGTCCTGAGCTACGACATATTCATGAACATAAATCCTCTTTTCTGTTTACCTACCAGCACGCAAAATCACTCAAGCTGTCTGCAGCACAATAAAAAGAACTGTGATATCACCTCAGGATAGTAGTAAGTACTACACATTCACTATCATTAACCCCCCCCCCCCCCCCCCCCGCCATCCCCGGTGCTGAATATTTCTCCCCAGTATATAACAGGTTATGACAGTTTGAAGACTAAAAACATAGGCATCCTACAACCAATGATAACAAAAAACAAAACAAAACAACACCCCCCCCCCAAAAAAAAAAAAAAAAAAAACACACAAAAAAACCCAACCCAAAACAACAACCAAACAAACAAACCCATAAGCCCCCCCCCCCTCCCCCCTCCACAAAACAGCAACAAACAAATGTCAATTTGTACACTGTCCAATTCAGACTTGGAATGAACATCAAAGATGTTTGTAAACTTGTAAGCGATCTGAATCTTGAAAACTGAAGAGTGGAACTACTGACATGAGAGATAATTACTAGTACATGAGAGATAATTACTAGTACTACTGTAGTAGAGATAAAACCTGAAAGAAAAAAAAAAAAACCAAAACCCACAAACAAATATTGAAATAACAATGACAACAACAACAACAACAACTGAACCCTGTCTATCATGTCACTTATCACTGCGCTGAAAGATTGGATGTCAAGAATGGCAGAGAACTTTGCTAGTGAAAAGGAAGTGAGATAAAGATGAAAAGAAAACACACCCACCAAAGGAGTGGCCGGAGATTATTTTAAATCAGTCCTCACTTAATAACCAGCACACCATCGCTGTACTTACAAGTTACATGCCTATAATAGGATTTATCTTTATCATCTCTTAACCCCCATTTTCTTATCGTTTCATGCAAGAATGTATGAAATTGTGACACTGAGCCTCAGCATTCTTTGGGAGCCTAAGTATTCTTCAAGAGTACACACACAAAACCGAAAATGTCTGCTACCATCTGGATTGCTATATAGTCATCCATTGTTGGCAACTGGGCAGGGAAAGATAACTAGAGACACTGGCAGAGATCATGATGAATAACCAACTGACTGCAATAACCTGTTTCAAAAACCTCTTACTAATAGCCTTGGCTAAACCCTAAAAAGCAATAACCTAGTCTCAGGTCACATAGTACTGCTGATACATAGTAACCAGTGAAAATAATTATAACTTCCATAATGCCTTGCACACTCCTAACTTACTGTTCTGTGAATGTTACTTCTTTCTAGTACACCTACTGCTTAAGATTTAGCATTTATTGATTCCTTAGTAGTGCTCTTGCACATTATCAAAATGTGCTTGATGGACAGCCCTGTGTTTTTCCAATGGGAAGGATTTCTTTGTCTGCCAGGAATCCATGGTATCTCTCTTGTCCTGGCCGGCATGTATACCAATATATGGGCCTTCGAAATTACAAAATGTGTTCAAGTGTGCATGTGTCAAGACCCGAAGTCTCATCTAATCGCTAAGCATTTAGTAAGACAAAGAGGGCAGTAGTCCTGACATCTTGTGCGTGGAAGCATGTTAGTCTGGCATTACGAGAGCCCGCATTGTCAGTGAACCTTTCCGTGTTGGAAAGTCTCCAAGTCTAATGACAAAACACCACTGAAAATAAGAGTCTCAACTCCACTGATTGGTACAGTAACAAGACAAAAGAAAAACCGAATATATATATGACTGCCCAAACCACCGTCCAGGGGCTAAATCAACCAAACGGTAAACAACTTCAAGGTATAAGGGGGAGAACTGTGGCTACGGGCAAAAACAATGCAATGGATTTACTTCCCCTGCATCCGGAGCACCGTCCACCGCTTTCCAAAAAACACTGATTTTTAAGGCTTATTTGTGACAAACATTCTCAATAGATTGCCAGTACACATATAATCGTTACCCTAATGAAAGCCAACACAACACGTTTGTCAAAGGAACTTGATATTAATCTGGAATGCAGTTTCGACTGCACCTACAGTCGAACACGTCTAGACCTGCACAACCGAAAGTGGGAACTGTACTATGAACGCAATTCACAGAACGCGGTGAACTCCGTATGCGTGTGTTTTGGTGCTAAGAGCTTATAAAAATTCATGCACAATAAATCTGTACGAATGCTAAAACGAAATACATTTTCACGTGGAGTGGACAGCACACATGAAACGTTCCACGCGCAAATTTTCATTCAAAACTTGAAAGAAGTCCACATCATATGAATGTATAAAGCTCAAATTCAGTAAAATAATTCATGCATGAGGCGTTACAGAGGAGGGTCTGTATATTTCTTACCTCAGAAACTGGATAGTTGAAATATGAAGGCAATGAGCGAATTATTTGATGCAAATGTGCCTTGTTTACGTTGCCAACTTTGTCATGACCGCCATTTTGGCCGATAACTCGGGACAAAATTGAGAAGAGTTACCGTCCTTCGTAGACTGATCGAGGTGCCGATACGACGGAAAGGTGCGCCGGTCATGTAATGGAAAAGGCATTTAGACAGCAAATGGTTTCAAAATAAGTAGTATGTATTTTGCATATATATGCACTCACTTCTGCTTTCAATACAGTTTCACCACGTGAAGCTTGCGAGGCATTTTTCTCGGAAAGATCAAAATGAGATACATGTACATGTACACACAAAAGTGTATGTGTTGGGACGCCACTTAATTTTTCAATTTATTTATCATTTATTAATACAAAATTTGCCGTGCAGCTCTAGATGTCCAACGCAGAAATGCTTCCTGTCACATACAAAGGGGCCACATGTCTTCTAAAGACAGCATGATTTCTGCGGGAACCTATGTACTTGAAAATAAAACTATCCGTAACCTAACAAGTATTCAATTTGGTTTGTTGCAGATGGCACACCTGAACATATTTTGGACACGACTTCTCCAGAGGTGCGCCTGGAGGGTTTATCCTGTCAGAAATTACCATCTGCTGCTGAAGACGGGGAGAGACGTTACAGCTCGAAGAACTGTTTCAGCATCTGAACAATGTTGTAGGTGTGCAAAAACTGCAAGTCAACACCTACAGGACAGTGCACCCAAAAATGAAGTCGCAAGTCAGGATTTCACCAGCATCTACACCTTCCGATATATAGTACACACTCGGGTTCTCTCACGCCTCAAAATCTATCAGACTCTGCTGACGGTCGGCGCGCTGCCCCCAAGTGTGTATTTTCACTCTGCAGGTCATCTTTCCACTCCCAACCTTTTTGTTTTCATCGGAATTGCTTCCCTTGCCACTGTGATGCTTTACGTGATGAGCAGCTTCTTCAGGCGTGTGGTGGGAATCATCTACGTGAACAAAACTTTAGATGTTGTGCGCATTTCGCATCTCACATTCTGGGGTCAGCGCAGGGATGTGGAGTTTTGGACGTCGGATATAGTCCCTTTGACAGACGCACAGGTGAATCCCAATGATGCGTACCAAGTGATCAAATTCTATGATCAGCCTGAACGCTTCTACTGGTTTTTGAAGCATGGAAAAAACACCAACAGAGATGCTATTGAGCATATATTTGGGAAAATATATAGTACCTGAAATGTGTTGTTCATGTGAAACTGGACAGTGCCAGAATAATTTTTGAAGAATACATGTAATTTGTGTGTGACACCTGCCATAGGCACCTACAGTGATGAGTGATGTTATTTTAGAGCCCATATGTAGTAGTCATTTCATGGCCAGATTGATGAATCAGACGGACCTAGTGGTATGATCACAAGCTTTGAGATGTGTGATGACAGCATACTGATTGTGTTTGACAGTTTTATGTAAATAAAATGAGATTATGTTATCTGTGTGTGTGTGTGAGGGGGAGAGAGTGGGCCTTTTTTTTTTTTTTGCTTTGTGTAACCTTTCAAATACACGTATGTACTGGCAAAAGAAAGGCATTTGCAATAGAGGAGATATGAGAACCGACACATTCTGGAAGTGTGACCAGAGTTATGCCACAGGAAATCTCACAAAGCCATTGCATATTGACTTACAATTCAACTTTGTGCAAGGAGTATTTAGTGTAAAACAACCCACCTCTTGGAATAGTACATGTGCAAGGAAATCAGCAGCTCAGATGTGAAATGCCTGGGTGGATTTGTACTCGTCCATGAAGTGCATGAATGATTAAACGTGCCTCCTCCCTCCACCCCACACCCCCCACCCCCCAAGAAAACCAAAAACAGCAACAAACAATCCCCCCCCCCACCCCATGAAAAAAAAAAAGCCCCCCCCCCCCATGAAACAAAACAAACAAAAAACAAAAACCCAACTAACTAGCAAACCACAACAACAAATAAAAGAATCCTGAAACAATATCAATGACAAAACTGAACAATCCACATTGTGTGACGTCTTTGAGACTCTGTTTCGTAATTCAATCCATAATTTGCATGTATATGAATTTCGGTCAGTGCTTCATATACAGCCTTGTTCCTTGTCCACTAGGGTGTTAAGTCTCCACCGCAGGGTTGGCGTCCGTGGCTTCGGATTTATGTTACCCGGGGCACTAACGGCCGACCGGGTCAGTTATGATCGCTCTACGCAGTGGTCAAGGAGAATACGGGAACGCCCACTTTCTGCACAGACCTACCCGGCACTTGTAGAGCGGGTGCCGGACAGTGCAAGGTATAACGTGGACTCTACCCGAAGCGCTAGCGCCCGAAGTGACATGCCCTTTTCCAAGTTGTAAGCACTGTGATTATTCTATGGCACTGGTAAATCCCCGGGAACCCTGTTTTTGAGAAGCGTGCGAGACGATGATAGCAATTTACCAAGTTTTAAGAGACCTAAGTGCCAAGAACTACGAGGGGACAGCCACACACTCCGACTAGACATACCCAACCAACCGGAACCTATGCTAGCGATTGTTTCGGCCGTGACCTGCCTGTGCGCACGATGGATTTGCACTGTACGTGCTGTGGATGTGCACAGTTGCTTTCGACTGTGTCTGTGTACACAACTGATTTCGACTATGCTCAGTCTGTAAACTTGAAAGAACTGATCTCGACTCAGTGTGCTCTGCCTGTGTAACAGGTTTCGACTGTGCTCTGTCCAGTCTGTGTGCATAACAGCGGATTTCGACTGACTGATTGTGCTCCGTGTACACGACAGCAATCATTACTGTGTTCTGTTTCTGTCATTGTGCACGCAAGAGCAGATGCTTTGCAACGTACTGGACTGAATCATTTTTTTTTCAGCGATGAATATAACTATAATTATGCTTATGCAGCAGCATCACTGGAGTACCGGGCCTCAAGGAGCTGTGTATATAGACTGACAAGACCGTGCCGGAAACACTGAGCCTGGATTGCGGAAGAAAAACAGACCGGCCGGATGTCAATATTTCCCCATTCTCTGCTTGCCCATAATTTATTATCAAACGCTTTTCATCATGGTCGGTTTTCCGTAAAGGTCACCAGTACGAGTAGCAAGCGGAACTGAAGTTCAAGTCACCGGAACTACTTTACTCAGTCTCGTTCAGTTCTACATGGAGCAGCAGTGCCAGTGCATGCAGGTTTTTGATCGAACCTCAAGCGTTTCCTGTTGATCAACATCATGTTATGAGCAGTTTCGTAGACTGATCTTTGACTTGCTTCAGCCACACCAAGGACTGAAGGATATTTAAACACGTGCTGATACATGATGTGCTTCAACACAGTCATCCGCGTGAGCTATCTGTGTGTCTCGACCTGGTTTCGGGGGTTTTATTACAGAGAACAAGTCAGGCGTAACGATTCTGAGCTACCCATTATCATGTGAACACAGAGAGGGCTGGGATAACTAGGCTGTTTGCAGAGGTAAGGTTGCTGTTCGCGACACCTGCACCCAGTGAAATAACATTACAGTTATTAGGTTCGTGTCGCGCAAAATGTGTTGCAGTTCAGTTTTGAGGAACAGCCCGAACTGGTATAGCCGTGCCCATCTTGCCAATTCACCGGTCGCCGACGGGGGCTTAAAATATACGGTACTGTTTATAGTGTATAATGTATAACTGTACATATGTACAGCAAATCGATGTATGGCAGAATCGTTGTGTACTATGCGCCTGGACTGCCAGTGCACGACATTACACGTACCATAACTGATGAATCAGACTAGTCTAGGCTGAATGACACAACTACACTGACTTGCAGCGACGCTGAGGGGGGATCCTTCACTGAACAGGCTGCACACTGAGAGAGCGTATTGTTATCGATAAAAGGCTGCGAGAAACTCCGCTGGCCACAGAATTTGTGATCATGATGGGGGATTGGCGCAGGATAGTACAGTCGCTGTATCCAGATTTGCAGAAGCAGACCTACTGCGTTCCGCCTGTATATTTCAACCGCGTGCCGTACATCAGACAGGACGTGGCAGGTCAGTCTGTACTGGTTACACAACCGCCGCTCACAAGCAAGTTGGGTTTATCGCGGGAAGCCAAACGTCATCGCAATGCTGCCCAGTCCGGTACGCCATCATTACCTGGGAAATCGGCCTCCCCAAGCAAATCATCGCCAAGCAAAGACTGCTCTAACGAAAGCACAGCGGCCTCAGAACCACCAGATGCAGACTTTTCTTCCACTGCATCTCGAGACCCATCCAGAGTCAGTGAAAACTCACAAGGCGACGCCGCAGAGGTCATCCACAACATGTGGACACGACAGTATCTATCGGACAAAACCGCACCAGATCATGTAGACTACAGCGACACTCGCGATGACTTTGCCCAGCAACACGTCTTGCACTGTCTCCGGAAACTTGGGGTGGAAGACAGGCAGGAAGCCATGTTTATCGTATCACAACTCAACTTCTCTCACTACCTCAGCAAGGCTTCCTTTGATGTTGCTGCTGCTGGAGCTGCTCTACTGCCGAGACCAGTGGATCTTTCCCGAGATTACCGCCGTGGCGATTTTGATGTTCTGTTGATTCACCCCCATCTTGGCATTCTTATCGCAGAGGTGAAATCCGTTGGTTCAAATCTGGCGGATGTGCTGTCCAAGACGGAAGAGCAAAGGGATTCTGACGTCACCAAGAGAGTTAAAAGGGCGATCAAGCAGCTGGACAAGTCCGAGGTGGTTATGAAGCACATGGTTAGTGACATCACCCCAGACCTGGTCGTGAAGAAGACGCTGATTCTGCCGTATGTCACGAGTGCTCAGCTGCAGAGGGTGCTGCAAGCTGATACCAACCTCGAAAAGGTTCGGCGCATGCCTACGCATCATGAGTTTAGATATTTTATGTCTTCGAACATAAACATTCTCCCTAAACATCGCCATACTTCGGGAAACAGCTAATAATTTTATTGTCACAGTCATCTGGTACTCTCAGTAATGGGAAGAGATGTTGGCGGAGCCGGAGGGGTAGGGACGTGGATGGGGATGTGGATGGGGTTGGGTGTGTGTGGCGAGGGCATTGAAAACCCCAGAACGAGGCTCCAGTTGAAAATTGGCCGCTGTCAAAGAGATGCCAGTGCTTTTGCTCAAGGGTTGGGAGATTTATTTAGTTATTTAGTTGTCTATTGGCTGACATTTTAAGAGATCTGTCGAGTACCTGAACTCGTCACGCTTAACTGTTTAATCTTCCAGGCAGCGTGTCGAAGTCTTGGGGCCACAGATGCAGCGACAGCCACCAAGCTGTGTGTGTGTTCAGATCAGATGTCCGACAGAAACACACCGTGGGATGTCACACCTTCCGTTCTCAAGAGACTGGACGAATGGTTTCGGCTGCGGATGGATACTCCTGACCCCAGCTTGACCCCTGACGTTTACCTTGACATTGTAGCCAGGTAAGACCGGTTAATCTTGGGGTTAGTGGCAATGGTAGCACATGTGTGAAGAGAAGAGAAGAGAAGAGTGTTCAGTTATCTTTACAAAGCCTTCACACGATAGCACTTACATTAAAAACTAAAACGGAGTAAAAGTAAATACAATTCCGTTGCAGAATCGCCGGCCCGGCCACAACAGTCACGGTTCACTGCGTCGTCCCCCCGCGCGTGGAGGTGCAGACTCTAGGAGAGGCGGTGTCCGAGTGTGGAGAACGGCTGGTGAGGATCGTCCTGACTCCGGCACAGCTCGACCTCCTGAACAGAGCGCCTGATGTCGTGTATCTGACGGGCCCGCCAGGCACGGGCAAGACGCTGGTGCTCATCCTTATCGGCCTGGTGTGGCTTCGGCAAGGTCATGACGTCCACGTGGCCAGCACGCGGGGTGCGAATCTGGCGGCTTCCCAGCTCATCTACCACCAGCTGCAGATGACCATCAAGGCTGACGCGTCTTCAGCGCCAGGTGACCTGGGCACCGTGTATCTGCATCAGTTTGACCTCTTCACAGGCGTCGAGCGGCCCGTCGAAACGCTTGTGTCGGCCTCGGAGTCAAACGGCGACGGTCTTCACGTCCTCATTGATGAAGCTGATATTATTGGCCGTGAATCGTAAGAAACTACTACTGCTACTACCGCCACCACAGTGCACTAGTATTTGCAGTTGAAAGATATAAGTTCAAAACGTCGGAACATGTTGTGAACGTGAACAAGCAGATGTTTGCACAATAAGCACCGACAAACTTCGGTATACAACTGTATCGATACATGTAACACTAAAGATACTCGTACTTACTTACTTAGGCCCTTGGCTCCACGTGGAGCATAGGCCATCGACAACCCTTCGCCATCGCACTCTGTTCTGGGCTAGTCTTGCCACTCCAGTCCAGTTGGTACCCTGCTTACATAGCTCTGCCTCAGTGTCCCGCCTCCAGCTGTTGCGAGGCCGGCCTCTCTTCCTTTTCCCCTGCGGGTTCCATGTCAGGGCTTGGCGTGTGGTGCTGGATGCTGGCTTCCTGAGGGTGTGTCCAATCCAGCCCCACTTCCTCCGCAGGATCTGCTTGGCCACTGGTTCCTGCCCCGCTCGCTCCCACAGTTCTTCATTCCGGATCTTCTCTGGCCATCGGATGTTGAAGATGCGCCTCAGACAGGTGTTGAGAAATGTCTGGATCTTCTGCTGCATTGTCTTCGTTGTCCTCCATGTTTCGCATCCGTAGAGCAGAACTGACTTCACGTTGGAGTTGAAGATGCGAAGTTTGGTTCTTATGCTGACAACTTTGGATGCCCAGACGTTCTTCAGCATGACCATTGCTGCCCTTGCCTTGCCGATTCTGGCTGTGACGTCTCGGTCTGTGCCTCCCTGTCCATCAACCACACTCCCCAGGTAGACAAAAGACTCCACCTCCCTGATGGGCTCTCCACCGACTGTGACTGGTGTGTTGGCAGTGGTGTTGATCTTCATCAGCTCGGTTTTCTTCCTGTTGATCTTGAGCCCTGTTCCGGCTGATGTGGCTTCCAGGCGCGTAGTCTTGTCCTGCATTTGGCTATGGCTGTGAGACAGGAGCGCCAGGTCGTCCGCGAAGTCGAGGTCATCCAGCTGCGTCCAGAGTGTCCACTGTATCCCGTTTTTCCTGCCTGCTGTAGTGGTCTTCATGATCCAGTCGATGACCAGGAGGAAGAGAAACGGGGACAACAGGCATCCCTGGCGGACTCCGGTCTTCACCTCGAAGCTTTCTGACAACTGGCCAGCATGGGCAATCCTGCAGCTCATGTCTTGGTAGGTGCACTGGATCAGGGAGATGATCTTCCCGGGAACTCCATAGTGCCTTAGCAGCTTCCACAGCGCCTCTCTGTCTACACTGTCGAAAGCCTTCTCATAGTCTATGAAGTTGATGTAGAGAGGGGAGTTCCACTCCAGTGACTGCTCCACAATGATGCGTAGGCTGGCAATCTGGTCAGCGCAGGACCTGTTCCTGCGAAAGCCCGCCTGCTGGTCTCGGAGCATGGGGTCGACTGCCTCTCTCATCCTCTCCAGTAGAATTCTGTTGAGAACCTTGCCTGGCACTGACAGGAGCATGATCCCTCGGTAGTTGCTGCAGTCCCTGAGGTCCCCTTTCTTTGGCAGCTTGATGACGATCCCTTCTTTCCACTGGGCTGGCACCTCTTCCTTCTCCCAGATCTTGCTGAACAGGCTGTGCAGCATGTTGACGGCTGTCTCTGTGTCTGCTTTGATGGCTTCTGCTGGTATCTCGTCCGGCCCTGCAGCTTTCCCATTTCTCAGTGTCATGATGGCTTTCCTGATCTCCGCCTTAGAGGGCTTGTCGCAGTTGATGGGTAGTTCTGTGTCTGCTGGTGGGATGTCTGGTGGTGTTTCAGGGATGGGGCGATTTAACAGCTCCCTGAAGTGTTCTGCCCATCGCTTCAGCTGTTCCTCAGTTGTTGTCAGTGGGTGCCCGTTCTTGTCCTTCACTGGTTTGTCTGTCTGCTGAAATTTGCCCGCGAGCTTCTTGGTCACCTGGTACAGGTCTTTTAGGTTCCCTTGTCGGGCTGCTTCCTCTGCTTGATTGGCCAGGTTGTCGATGTAGTCCCTCTTGTCCTTTCTGGTGCTCCTCTTCACTTCTCTGTCAGCTGCTGTGTATTCTTCCTGTGCCTTTGCCTTTGCTCTTCTTGTTCGGCTTGTGTTCAGTGCAGTTTTTTTCTTTTTCCTAACTTCCAGCTTCTGGATGGTATCAGCAGAGATCCATTCCTTATGTTGGGTCTTTCTCTTGCCAAGGACCTCTTCGCATGTGTCGTGCCAAAGTTTCTTGCTTTGTTCCCAGTGTGTCTCAATGTCCATTTCACTGTCTTCTATCAGGTCTTGCAGTGGCTGGAACCTGTTGGAAAGGCTGATCCGGAATGCTGCTTGTGTGTCTGTGTTCCTGAGTAGTCCAACGTTGTACCTGGTCCGTGTGTTGTTGGCGTTGGTGTGCCTCTTAAGCCGAAGTCTCAATGTTGTTGCAAGAAGGTGGTGGTCTGATGATACATCGGCACCCCTCATCACGCGCACATCCCGCCACGATCTCCTGAACTTCCGGCTGATGCAGATGTGATCAATCTGGTTCTCCGTGACGTGGTCCGGCGATCTCCATGTGGCCTTGTGGATGCGCTTGTGTGGGAAGATGCTGCCTCCTATCACTAGCTGGTTCAGGGCACAAAAGTTTGCAAAGCGCTCGCCATTTTCGTTCATCTGTCCCAGTCCGTGTGTTCCCATGGTATCCTCGTAGCCTGTGTTGTCTGATCCAATCTTGGCGTTGAAGTCTCCCATCAGTATGGTCATGTCCTTGGCTCCTCCTCTATCTATCACTGTCTGCAGTTGTTGGTAGAAGTCATCTTTTTTCTCCTCTTCCGCATCATTGGTGGGAGCGTAGCACTGGATGATGTTCAGCTTGATGTCTTTTTTCTTGGTGATGAATTTGGCTGTGATGATGCGGGAGTTGACAGGTTCCCAGCCGATGAGTGCCCGCTGTGCCTCCGGTGCCAGCATCAGGGCCACGCCCTCCGTGTGGGGGGCTCCATCCTCTGTGTGTCCAGAGTACAGCAATTGCTCTCCCGATGAAATTCTCAGCTGTCCTGTCTGTAGCCACCTTGTCTCACTCAGTCCCAGTACTCCTACCTTGTAGTTCTTCATCTCTCTTGCTACTTGTATGGTCCTTCCTACTTCATACATTGTCCTGATGTTCCATGTGGCTACTCTCGTTGTTGTCCTGGGTGTTAGAAGGGGGGTCGGCCTTGCAGCTTCCTTTCGGCTTTCACTGCAATGCGTCATAGGTCTCCGGGATGGAGACCCTTCCTCGCCCAGGTGAATGTCTCGGTTTGTTGCTGTCGATGCTTTTGTAACTTAGTGTTTTTTACAGGTAGGGCTGTTAACCCTACGCAAACCCGTTTAGCCTCTTGGAGAGGTGGTCCACATTCGTCTGACCTCTACCCTTCGACCTGTCCAGCTTGGGTGACCCTGCCAGGAGCATGTGCTCCTGCTGGCATAGTTCTCTGGGTCATTGAGGTACACAAGCCACTACCCCACGACAAGGGGTGGACCATGTAGGGTAAGATACTCGTACCTGTTTAAAAATAATTTGCATAATATTCTCTCGCACCCCCTCCCTCTCTTTCTGCGCGCCCGCGCGCGCGCGTGTGTGTGTGTGTGTGTGTGTGTGTGTGTGTGTGTGTGTGTGTGTGTGTGTGTGTGTGTGTGTGTGTGCGCGCGCGCGCGCGCGTTCGGGCGTATGTGTGCATGTGTATGAGTTTGCGTATGTCACAGTGAATGCGCGCACGTGTACGTGTGCTTGCTTTTTTTTTTTTTCGTTTTTGTTCACAGCGACTTTGGAAAAGTTTTACGCAGAATGCTGTCCGATGTCGAAGCCCGCATTCCCCACCTGCGTCTGTGGGCAGCGTCCATGTATCGTTTCGATGACATGGCGGAGGAGAAGGTGGAGCTGCTCACCACACCACTCAGGTGTTCCCCGGCGATTCTCAGGGAAGTGGAGCCGGCAGTAAGGTCCAGTTTCTACACTGACCGGATCCACGCCTACACGGGCACGAGCACGCCTGCGCCCTTCGACGGACCGGAAGTCGTTCATCTATGTCATCAGGGCGCTGGCCACTCAGGGAAGTGGCCGGTAGAGTGCTGGCAGTGCGGAGTAGCTGTGGCAAAGCTTCTGAAAGAACTTGGCGTGGGACGAAATGGTAATTTAGATTGAC
The DNA here is from genome assembly GCA_018292915.2 of Batillaria attramentaria. NCBI lineage: Eukaryota > Metazoa > Mollusca > Gastropoda > Batillariidae > Batillaria > Batillaria attramentaria. The sequence continues at coordinate 257,755 of JACVVK020000094.1, forward strand.
ACTCGTGACATATTTTGCAATCTGTCCTGCAGATGACCACAGTAGCGTGTTGGTGGGAGGGTGGGTGGGTGGGTGTTTGGGAGTTTAACGTCTTTTTCCACCACGTATGGGTGATATCAAAGGCAAGGCAACGAGAAAAAGGCCAGCACAAATATTTGACCCCAGTCGGGATTCGAACTCACGACCCGAGCATTGGAACTCTGACATTCTGCTATCCCGGCTCCCCGACCACAGCAGCAAGAAGGCTCTTTGGCAGCGTGGAAGACTTACAGTGTACGGCAGTTTTTACACGGTGAACCGGTATCACCATGACATGAGTGATTGAGAAGAAGAAGGAAAATCCTACAGCATATTTTGAAGGGATATTGTTTGGAGTAGTAAGGCTTCACAGGCACCCCAGACTTTCGCGTACGGGAAGTAACAATTGGCATTTTTAAATTTTTAACCCCTCCATGCATAACCATGATTATAACCATTTAGCACATTGATAGGTCTAGTACTTTCAGAAACTAGAGCAGGATTCATATGTTTGATAAACAAAGAAAACAGTGTGGTAATTTGTATGCCACTCTAGAGAGAAGTTGCTTCCTGTTTTTTTTTTGTTTTTTTTCATGATCGACCAGAAGGGACAGCAACCGCCAGTCCTCCGTCACTCCAGTACAGGGACGTCATTGTGCTGACGCGCAGTACAGAGCTATGTGACGAGCTCGTCGACGACACGGACAAGGAAACAGTGACGTCACCAGCCTGCGGGTTCGTACGCGGTCTCCGAGACTCCGGAGTCCCTGCAGGCGTCGTGTGGAGACACAGTGGGCTGACCAAGTGGGAGCAAGGAGTCGCAGATACCGCTGTGGCCAGGCATAATCACGTGACTGTGACGCACTTCGTGGCTGCGCTGGGCTTGGAGAGGAAGATAGTGGTGCATCTGCCAGGCAGGAAACATAGCTGTGCTGGGTCTGATGACGACGACAGCGACGAGCTTGTCGACTGGGTGGACAGGGTGCTGGCCGTATCGCGTTGCCTGGCGCAGCTGGTCGTTGTTGATGTTCCCAAGGACTGACTGAGTAACTGACTTGACCGTAACCAAGCTAACGACACAACTGTGGCTGGTCGGCCAGCACGTTTTTTACTGTCTGTGTTTCCGCGTAGAAGCCGCCCTCGACTGAAGTGAACATGACTGTCTTCTTCTTGAGGACAATAAAGTGTATTGGAATTGGGGTGTGTGTGTGTGTGTGTGTGTGTGTGTGTGTGTGTGTGTGTGTGTGTGTGTGTGTGTGCCTGCCACGGTGTGTGTGTGTGTGTGTGTGTGTGTGTGTGTGTGTGTGTGTGTGTGTGTGTGTGTGTTGAGTTGTCATGTATTATGTTTTTTTCCGATCTGATGACCCTTTTGTCGCAGTGGGCATGCTGTCTGTCCAAGTGCGTTAATTTTAACATTCGTTTGCAAAGCGTCGGTCGTAGCTAGGAAACTACACTCCACAAATGAAAGCTGGTGAGCAAAAGGTATGGCGGCACGGCATCAAAATACAGTACACGCAGCATGCCGTTCACATAAAATTATTTCCGGCGTGGAGATGGAACACCACTTCAGTTGTGTTGGTGCATTTTTGGACGAGGCGGCGCCGGTCGGTTGTGCTCTTTCTAATGCTAGACTACGGCTCTAATGTAAACGTTCTAACATGACACCGTCTGTGCGAGGCAAAAAGTGCGCCAGTCTGAGTTTAACTCGAGAGTGAGTCAACAGAATCACTGATTTCAGATAAACTACATGTACGACAAACGTGTTCTGAGTACGACCCGCGCCTGCGTGTTTCTCTGCTCAAGCTGTCTTGGTGCGTGGTGGCTAGTAGTCGGTGGTTCTAAATAATTTAGCTTTAGTCGATCACTAAGGATTTCTGCCGTGGCCATCTGCCAGTCAGTCAAGACTGAATAGTTTAATATGTATGCTTTGAGCTTGTATTCAAGAATGCTGTTTTCTCCTGATCGGAATCAGTGTAGACAAATAATCTGCCGGTCGGTTTTCCGCTATGGTGAATTGAACTTCGACTGAGACTTTGTTGACATAACCTAGTAAGTGTAGAGACGGTGATTTACGTGTTCAAGAGTCGTGGCCGGACGTGGCCTCCCGAGTAGCACAGATTCTCTCTCTCTCGCTCCCCCTCCCGCAGCGCACAGAACTGAGTGTAGGAGAGAGTAGTACTCTGTGAGTGGTAACTGGCCTCTGCAGCGCAGCGTGGCACGGGCAGCCAGCGACACGCGTGGGACTAAATCGATTTTTCTTTTATTTCTAAATTTACACCTGTACTGAGCTTGCGTCGCTGCCGGCCGCTGGGGGTCACTCTTACTGTGTGCGATAAAACATTTCGGAACATGGTGAAAACTGAGCTGCAAACAACAGCTGCTGAATAGAACTGGCTGTGTACACGTAAATGACGGAGCAGCTAGACCTTGGGGTACGCAAACCTACAACCAGACCTCAGGCCGGCAGACTGAATGTGCCGACAAAATATGCACCACCGGCCGTGCCGAAGGCGTACCGGGTGTGAATGGCCGTTGCCTTGTGGGCCAGTGCCGGTGTGTGAACCGTTGCCATGTGATCTGTCGCCATCCTCCGACGGCAAGCGCGCCATTCAGGCCCAAGACATCTCAGCTGTGACAGGCGTCGAAAAATTCAGTCCACTGGGCACCTGTCACAACGGATCCGGCTGCTCTGCAGTGGGTGTGGCGTCACTGAGTCAGTAATCGTGGACGACACGCAGAGATGTCACACAGTATTATGTGCACACCGTGTGTCTTACGCATAGGTTCTCATTAGTGGACGGCTTCTTTGAGTTTGAATCCTGCACCGAAGGAACGACATATACACCAATATTTGTGTGGATAACACCATGGCTATTAAAAGGTACGTTTTGTACACGTCAGTTAAGTTAGACACAGGCACGGCTGATAAAGATAAAAGCCTCCTCTTGTTTTCCCTTGTACTGGAGTGTGAGTCAGAATGAAGGACAGCGGGGGAACGGAACGGAACGGCCGGGGTGGGTGGGAGTATGTTGTGAGGGTAATCTTGAAGAATATTATACGAAATTCTGGGAGCTATTTGCACGCACTTTTTCGGGTGCTTTCGGTTCTGCTCGATGCAAAGAGACGTTAGACACCCTCACCTCCTCACTTTGACCTCTCCATCCCCACATGTGGGTGCAAATAATTTATTTCATTTCACAAGTAGGGATATACTATTCTTCAAGATTACCTGTTGTGAGGATTAATGCCGGTGTGTGTGTGTGTGTGTGTGTGTGTGTGTGTGTGTGTGTGTGTGTGTGTGTGTGTGTGTGTGCACTGTCACAGGTTGTGCGAAGGATGAGTCAAGTTTTCAGTGACATGCCTCAGTAACTGACTTGCTGACTTTCGTCAGTTCCGCCTCATGATTTATTGCTTTTCTCGGTTTTCCTGCAAGGGTGATTTCAAAGATGGGGACACTACAAGAAGCCTGTACACATTTTGGTCCTGCTGGGATTCAAACCCAGAGCCTTTCAGTGTCTGCCCCCCTCCCCCCCCCCCCGAATTCTTCCCCCGTGCTGAAAATGTTGTCAGGGTCTACACTAAATACGTGTTCTTGAAATACTGGGAATGACGAAATAGATCTCCGGACTGAGGTGAAAGTATTTCACCACTGACTGCAATGGACTTGCAATCATTACCCACTCACACAAGTCCCCCCCCCCTCCTCCCACATCCTCTCCTCCCACTCCCTCTCTTTTGCCTTCTCCGGCCCATTAGCCTGGAATTCGCTACCCCCACTCCTAAAGGCCGTTCTACACGTGACAAGCGGCAAGTTGCCGCCCTTCGACTTTCCCCCCACAAGTTTGTCTGCCGCAATGCCGCTGCTTCTACACGCGGAAACCTCCGCACCACAAGTCGGCTGATTGACCTTTCGTGTGACCCTTTCAACCCTATATTTGGAAGGGGCCTCGCGCGATTTCGCCCGGCCATGGTCGCGAGTGAATCCGAGTCAGACTCAGCTGAACATGTGAATGAAAGTTCAGAGGAGGAATTAACTTTTGCAGCAGCTGCAGTTATTTTGCTGTAGAACAGGAAGAAACAGTGGATCTGGGCGAGAAAGTGGATCTTGCAGCGAGCTTCGCTTGGCGCATACGGAGGTCTTTGACGCCATTTTGTTTAATTTGGCCGCGTGACCACTACGCGGCGTGCGATTGGCCGTCCTGGCGGGGCTCCCAGGGTGCCTCGCGCGCACTTGCGAGGCGCAAGCCGAGAAAATAGAAAGCCGTTCTATCCGAAACTTGCCGCGGCAAGCCGTAGGCTGCAAGACTGTACATCTTGCTTGTACATTTGCCGTCGACTTGCGGGGGCCGCAAACCCGCTTTTGCCTTGCAAACTTGCCACGTGTAAGGCCGTTCTACACGTGACAAGCGGCAAGTTGCCACCCTTCGACTTTCCCCCCACAAGTTTGTCTGCCGCAACGCCGCTGCTTCTACACGCGGAAACCTCCGCATCACAAGTCGGCTGATTGACCTTTCGTGTGACCCTTTCAACCCCATATTTGGAAGGGGCCTCTCGCGATTTCGCCCGGCCATGGTCGCGAGTGAATCCGAGTCAGACTCAGCTGAACATGTGCATGAAAGTTCGGAGGAGGAATTAACTTTTGAAGCAGCTGCAGTTATTTTGCTGCAGAACAGGAAAAAACAGTGGATCTGGGCGAGAAAGTGGATCTTGCAGCGAGATTCGCTTGGCGCATACGGAGGTCTTTTGACGCCATTTTGTTTATTTTTGGCCGCGCTACCACTACGCGGCGTGCGATTGGCCGTCCTGGCGGGGCTCCCAGGGTGCCTCGCGCGCACTTGCGAGGCGCAAGCCGAGAAAATAGAAAGCCGTTCTATCCGAAACTTGCCGTGGCAAGCCGTAGGTTGCAAGACTGTACATCTTGCTTGTACATTTGCCGTCGACTTGCGGGGGCCGCAAACCCGCTTTTGCCTTGCAAACTTGCCACGTGTAGAACGGCCCGTAGAACGGCCCTAAAGCTCATACCATCATGTTCTGGGTTCAGAAGAAAGTTGTATTCCCATCTGGTGGAGAATGAATTCTCGAAGTATATTAACCCATCTCAAGATAGATAAGTAGTGAAGTCACTCCCTGTATTATGTAAATATACGTCTCACCCATGAAACATACATTTTAACGTGTGTGAGCTTTGCATTTTGTTTCTGGTTTCGCATTACTCTTTTTTGTTTTTTGTTAATCAGTGTTGTACGTTTTCCTTTGCCTTTTGCCAGTAGTTTTTTTTTTTTTTTTTTTTAGCAACGGCAGATTGAAAACTCACCATTTTATGGCTAAATCTTTTCAGTTGAAAAATAAAGTTCGTTCGTTCGTTCGTTCGTTCTCTGTTCAGTTAGATCTTTCGAGTCACAGCGCAAACATGTCCCTCGTTTAAATCAGCACTGACACACACGGGTAGGGCCTATTGACAGCACACAGAGGAAGATAAAGAGGCGATACCAGATCACTGTGTGCCCTCAGGCTGTGTATTTGTATTGCCGTGTAGTGTCCACTAACTTAACACACAACCGCGGAAAATCAGTCAAGAGGCGTTACTAGATGTGTCCTCAGGCTGTGTAGTGTGTAGTGTCCACTAACTTAACACACAACCGAGGAAAATCAGTCAAGAGGCGTTACTAGATGTGTCCTCAGGCTGTGTAGTGTGTAGTGTCCACTAACTTAACACACAACCGAGGAAAATCAGTCAAGAGGCGTTACTAGATGTGTCCTCAGGCTGTGTAGTGTGTAGTGTCCACTAACTTAACACACAACCGAGGAAAATCAGTCAAGAGGCGTTACTAGATGTGTCCTCAGGCTGTGTAGTGTGTAGTGTCCACTAACTTAACACACAACCGAGGAAAATCAGTCAAGAGGCGTTACTAGATGTGTCCTCAGGCTGTGTAGTGTGTAGTGTCCACTAACTTAACACACCACCGTGGAAAATCAGTCAAGAGGCGTTACTAGATGTGTCCTCAGGCTGTGTAGTGTGTAGTGTCCACTAACTTAACACACAACCGAGGAAAATCAGTCAAGAGGCGTTACTAGATGTGTCCTCAGGCTGTGTAGTGTGTAGTGTCCACTAACTTAACACACCACCGAGGAAAATCAGTCAGTCAAGAGGCGTTACTAGATGTGTCGTCAGGCTGTGTAGTGTGTAGTGTCCACTGGCTAAACACACAGAAGAAGACCAAAAGGGGTTAACAGCTGTGCCCCGTGTCTCGAATGTTGACATAGTCTCTCCGCTCCGCACATCCGTCCAAAACATTCATTTCCACACTGCACACAACACTGATGCTCCGGTAGGTCACCAGATCCGTTATCAGTGAATGAAATTGTTATTAATGGTTGCCAGCTCCGGCGCACACAACCCTGTTCTGGGTCCGTCGTTCACTCTATTTCCCTGCGACGACGGCCAAAACGGTCGGGCTAACCGAGACCGAGCCGAGCTACAGTATGTGATACCTAGGAAGGAAAAAACAAAAATACTCGGTGACAAGGAAAGTGGACAGTGTGCACAGAAGCGGTGAAAACTGTCGCATTCACCAGCACAGAACACTCTCAGCCTGTTCAGAGATTATTGCCTGCATGAGTTGTCTCCCTTGCCGCAACAAGCACGAAGTTTTCGTGGCAGAGCACAAAGCTGTCACAAAAAAAAAAAAAAAAAAAAATGCATGATGCTGCGGGTCTGTGTATGCACGGAGGACAATTCATGCAGGCAATAATCTCGAAACAGGCTGAGAATGTACTGTGCTGGTAAATGCGATAGATTTCAGTGCTTCCGTGCACACTGTGAAATAACACGGGGACCTCAAAGTTGTTCGCAATTGTCCACTTTCCTTGTCACCGAGTATTTTTGTTTTTTCCTTCTTATGTATCACTTAACTCGGCTCGGTCTCGGTTAGCCCGACTTGGCCGTCGTCGTAGGGGCCTAGAGTTATCGACGGACCCGGAACAGGGTTGCGGCGCACAGTGTCTGATTGATAACACATCCACCATTTGAGTCAGTCATTCTGTAGTAACGTTTAAAGGAGCTCTTGCTAGTTTGAGCAAACCACAGAGTGTTGGAAAAGAGTTTGTAACACATATGGTGACTGTTGCCTGTGTGAGTTTCTTGAAGGGTCATGAGACGTACAAGCCGGACCAAATTAATTTTTGGCATTACCTTGCCGTCCTAGCTTCACACAGCTACCCTGTACAATCCACTGTACGACCTACGAATTACCTCCTCAAGGTGTTTGGTGTAACCAAAAACTTTCAGCCATTGCACACCTGCGGTTGTAGCTCAGAACTGAAAGCTCGAATGAGGTTGAAGTTTAGAACAGGGCCCGGATGTAAAAGTCGGAGTTGGGGAGTTTAGCCCCGGGTTAGAGTCTAACCTCGAACTAAACTAGCTCTAGGGTAACATTTTCTGTTGTTTTTTGTTTTAAATCAGGAAGCGGGTCCATTCCAGCAAGGTGCCTATGCCGTTATAGAAGGATTTTTTTGTCTTTCTTTCTTCGATTCCTTTTTTTTAAAATTTAATTTTGTTTTGAGGTTTCTTTTGTCCTAGTCTGGGTTAGGCCCCGTAGCCGTGGGTTAAATTAACCTCGAGCTTTACATACGGGCCCAGGTCTTTATGGCGGCACTATGCATATTACGCTGTGAAAAACTCTGCATGATCCGTAACTCTAAAAAACTTGGAGGGTGTATGTTTAAACGGGCTAAATTCCGTATTTGCTAAAACCAGCTTATTGTTTGGAACAGTTTCGCTCCTGAGTGCGCCTGTACGCTCGAAACTGGATACTCTATCTTGATGTTTAGTACAACTCTTGATGCGATACTATGTTGATTACGCTTTGCGCGAGCGGCCGAACAGTCAAATTCTACGACTTACTTCACTACTGGAGCGCTCAGTGTGGTCGCCGCGTTATCGAGTACGCTTGTGTTGGGTCAGTGCCAGCATTACAGAGGTTGTCACTGTCCAGCTGTCTAAGTCAGTGGTGTGATGACGGATGTCACGAAATCAGCTCAGAGCGACTGATCTGTTAGTATGACCATAAATGGTAGCATCAGCTCCTTTAAAAGACGTTGAAAGCTGATTAAAACAGATCTGAAGTGTGCCAAATGAAACAGGGTATACCATCCAGCCATCTTGTTCGTCGGATCAAAGACCGTAGATAATTATTATCTACGGTCTTTGGTCGGATGCACCGCGGGATTTTCTGTGCATTGGGAAGCGTGCGTGTTGCGTGCCAGCTGTTGTCAGTCTTGTGTCAGGATATCAGCACGGAAAATGGCCATACTTCGGCGCGTAAGAAAGTGTGTGACAAAGGAACCGTGCGCATTATGTGAATTCTGGTTAAATTTACTGTGCTTGAGGATTGTTTGTGTAATAACAAACATTTTTTTTTCTTACATGACTGTTTGTATTGATGTGAAATTTTTTTTTCGACGAACACCTTTTCCTTTTATGCCAGGCCTGCATTACCTTTGTACTCTAGATAACTCTTGCTACACAGCGTGTAGCTGACATCTATGTATCACCTAGAGTGGTTCACCGTATGTCGTGCACAGTTGCTGTCACATAATTTTAGCCACAGGACACTTGTGTACGCACTGGATACATGCTAAAGCTCCAGAGACAAGGGATATATTATCTGGCGCAGTTGCATGCTTGTGTCTAGACACCACTTGCGGCAGTGTTGCCGACATAACAGCACTGATGTCACACGGGAGCGAACATGGTGTTTTTCCGTGTTTCTCGTCAGTGTGACGTGTGGCTACAACATGCCTTTGCCCTATTTTTTCCAGAGCAGGTTTTTGGCTGTTTTCCCTGATTGTTTGCACAGAAACGTCTCCCGTGTGACATGAGCATTAAATTGCATGTTGTGGCAGTTGTCATTTGCGCTATGTGACTGGTCGTGATTTTAAATATATTTTTTTCCGAAAGAATTTTTTTTTTATGCCACGCTGTTTATACATTAAGGAGCGAACTAAACGTTAAATCATTTTCCCTATCAGACTCTAACCCCACTTTGTGCGACACTCTCGTTTTCGCCTTGAGCAGATATAATAGGGTGGCCCGAACTAACCCGACCCGTTTTTTTTTTTTCTTTTTTTTTGCCGTGTGTTTTTCATCTCGAGTCATTGTTCTCCCGTGTTATCATCTATTGTTTAGTAGAACAAGAGATGTACGTAGCCAGTGTTTATTTCTATGATAATTGCTCACTCTGCTTCATTTGCATAAAGCAGTATCAAAGAGAATAATAATAATAATGATGATGATGATGATGCTGATGATAACTGTGTATTATGTTGGCGCTTTACCCAGGTTTTGTTTTTTAATTGGCTCAAAGCGCCGCGAACTGAATCCAACACCCACACTCACGTGAATCACGCGCATTCTCTCACAAACTATTACAATCACGTGGTGCGAAGGGTCAGCTCAGCAATATAAGTTTCGGAATTTAGGCGTGCATTCAGTTTATTTTCAAATTTTGTGGGCTGAACATTTTCAGAGCAGTCGGGGGAGGAAGCCTGGGTACCCATAGAGAATCCTCGACGGTCGGCCCGAATAAACGGTGGCACATACGAGAAGGCAAAATTCTTTGCCCCGAGTGGGACTCGAACCCGACGTCTCGCATTGGTGGCGAAGTGTTAACCACTTGACCAGCGACCGTACATAGACAATGCTTATGCCTCTGCTACTTGTTTGCACCGTTCTTCAGTGTTTCTGTTGAGAAAATATCTCTGTGGACTTCAGTATCTGAAACAGTTATGTCGTGGGAAGGATTATTTTGATAGAATTTCCGTGAATAAAAGTCTCTTGGTCTGCTTAAAAAAAAAATTAAAAAATTGTAAAACAATGTTTTCTTCTTGCAGATCACTGATGCCCAGCAGAAGGGTGTGTGGGTTCATCTTCCTTACATTCTGGTATGTTGATGGATTGAAGTGTGTGGTGACATCGCCACTCATGGGTTTCAAAAACCTGAACTACCCCCCCCCCCCCCGAAACCCCCCCCCCCCCCCCAAAAAAAAACAACAACAACAAACAAACAAACAAAAAAACCAACCAAAAACACAAAAACAAAAAACCCAAAAAACGAAACATACAACAACCAATAAACAAACAAACCAAAAAAAAAAACAATCAAACCAAAAACTAAAACAAACAAACAAAAAAACCCCCAAAAAACAAAACAACAACAAAACAATAACAACAACAACAACAAATGGAGAGAGAGAGAGAGAGAGAGAGAGAGGGTATCTGAAAGCAGTGACGTCTTGCTTCCTTTTTTATGTTGTTTCCATAGTAATGGAAACAACATAATAGGACGGGCTAAAATTTCCACGTTCATAGGCAAGCATCTGTGGTACAAACGCACGTCACTGCCGATCTCCCGCAGAGACGATTATGCAAGTGTAACTCTGACAATGACGTAAGAAAACCTGCGTCATCGATGCTGGCATGTATGCTGTTCCGAACGCGCTTCTCCTCCTCACTGAGTGCCGTCTGTGCGGATGTGTGTGCGTGTGTGAATTGTGTCCGGGCCCGTTTCTTCGAAGATACTTAACCGAATGGCTTCAAATTTGGGGTATCCAAATTTATCAAAATGTTACATTAGACGATTCAAGCGTGTGATGATTGCTTAAGTGATTTGGGAGTTATCGCCCTTTTGAGACAAGTTGGTTGTCTTTCGTGTACAGGCGTAATATTTATTTAAATCACTCAATTTTTTGGCAGTAGATAGCTTGAATACGGACTCTGAATTGACTCACTACTAGAAAATGGTCGCTCTTATAGTTTTCATGTAAACCGAGCCTGAGTTGACATTGCATGTGAACCCAGTTCAGATGCCTATTTCTCCGAAAATACTGAACCGATCGATTTCAAATTTGGGGTTTCTAAATGAATCAAGATTGTTGAATAGAAGGCCCGATCCAGGTACGATTGCACACATGATTTGCGAGTTATCGCCCTTTTCAAAAAAAAAGTGGCTTTCTGGCGTTTAAAGGCGTAATATTTACCTAAACCACTCCATTTTTTGGACATAGATAGCATGAATACGGACTCTCAACTAAGTGAATTTTGGAGGTTGTCGCTTTTATACTTTTGGCGTAAACCGTACCTGGTGAAAGTGCTGGTGAACACACTTTAGATCTCAAAATCGCTCCTACTATACATAGATAATGAGCCTGGGGTGCCATAAAAAATATACAAAAAAATTAGAAAAATTCACTGCAGCCGTTGTCGCCAGTTGACTCGAAAATTTGTACTCGAAGCACATTTCCTTTACACAAGCCACACGCCTCACAAACATCGCAGAAAAGGCACACGCGCACTGACGCAAAACTGTATCAGCGTCAGTTTGCCGGCGTCATGTTTGATTGACGTGGGGGTGTGTCGTCACTTTTCGGAAGTTCTCTATTTGTAGACGGGGAAAGCGGGAGTTTCATTGATGTAGTGAGCTTTGTTTTTCCCACTGACTCTCACTCAATAGCATAGTAGAGTGAGAGAACACCACATAGGTCTCAATGGAGCACATGCACAAACGCGGCTCGCGCAAGTCTGCGTGCGTGCGTGCGTGCGCGCGCGCGTATGTCTGTGTGTGTCTGTGTGCGCGCGCGCGCAGCAGACATAACACATAGTGAAAAAACGTTCGCCGCGCAGACTTGTCTGTTAAACACATTGAGCCGGTATAAATTCGATCTTTACACTGCGCAGCAGCAACACTTCAATTTTCATGGGGCTGCTTTCATTGCAAGAATTGTATCCGAGTCAAAGTTATTACGTCAAATGTATTATGCGTCATCCCAATGAGGAAAACGTCATAGATTTCAAAGAAAACAACTTGACGTCTCTCTTCCAAAACCAAGATTGGTCTGACAAGCCCGGTCAGTTGTTTCCATTCAGAGAGAGAGAGAGAGAGAGAGAGAGTGTGTAGTGTGTGTGTGTGTGTGTGTGTGTGTGTGTGTGTGTGTGTGTGTGTGTGTGTGTGTGTGTGTCCTCCCGAATACATGGCATTACAAAAGAACGACCGTGACGACAGCAGGTGATTAAATGGAAACAACATATTGGGCTGGTCAGTGGCCATCTTGTTTTTGTTGCGAACGCCTACTATTACAATGTTTCATTCAAAACAAATAAACTATGGATAATGCAACGGAACACATTGCACCTGTGTTTTTATGAGAAACACCCACATGCGTGGTGAAATGATTGTTTTCGTTTGGCGAAGCTTACGAACTGTGTGGCCGCATACAAATCAGTCTGTATCACAACCAGGGCCCGTATGTAAAACTCGAGGTTAATTTAACCCACGGCTACGGGCGTAACCCAGACTAGGACAAAGGAAACCCCAAAACAAAATTAAATAAAAAAGCAAGCGAAAAAAGAAAGACAAGCTGGAATGGACTCGCCTCCTGATTTAACAAAAAAAGACAACAACAGAAAAGCTAGTTTAGTTCGAGGGTTAGATTCTAACCCGGAGCTAAACCCCCTAACCCCGACTTCTACATGCGGGCCCAGGTTTCTGACCGCTGAAATCTTTGGTGCATATGTACATGTCTAAACACACCTAATTCTGAAAAAAATGGTGGTGTTTCATTTTATCATTTCTCATCTCTTTTTGTCCGTTTCTGAATGACTGCAGCGTGCTCGTCGCTGTGACAGTCCATTTCGACGTGCACAGGACGCTGTTTCAATCCAGCTACCCTTGGTCTGAGGCGGTGAACCAATGTGGGCTGACCGCCTTGTCAGCTTTACACACAGCCCCCTCACCGACTCCTGCGCAGTGGAAAACGCACACGAACATCGTCTTCATAAAGGTGGGATATTCACCATTGTTAAATGTATGTATCCATTTATATATTCATGCATATGGTGAGGTTATGATTCTTAACCACTGACAAAGTGGAAGTCACTGCTGGTCGGCACCAAAGGCAGAGAACTGTCGAGGATATGTGAGTATTTTAGTTGCTTCCCCTTCGTGTCTTGCATTATAACCCTATCTTTTCTATTACATTTTAGTCCAGCGTGTAGTGTAGTCCAGAGTGTAGCGTGACCCAGCGTGTGGCTTACTTCATTTGATTTCCATTATACCAACATTATTCCATTCCAAACAAATTTATTACGGGAAATGCATTTGGAATTACAGCGAGGTAAAGGTGAGATATTCACCATTGCCAAATTAAATTTTATTCATTCATTCATTTATTCATTCATTCATTCATTCATTCATTCATTTATTTATTCGTGTATATTGTGAGGTTATGATCCTCATCATTGGAAATACAGTTAGGCTAAAAGTGCTATCGCTAAAAACAACAGCACCCCCCCTCCCCCGACGAAAACACACACACACACACACACACACACACACACACACACACACACACACACACACACACACACACACACACACACACACACTGTACTCCTCAGGCTGTCGATGGTATAATGGCCGAGGCCTCTGCAACCTTATTATGTCTCACCACTGAGTTCTGATCTTCCTAAGCGCAGGCCATCCACAGTGCTTGCGTTGCCCGCAAGGGTGTGTGCTCTGTCGCTTCCTGCGTGCCCTGCACAGTGGACCCAAAGAAGAAGCACATGTTTCACAGTACAACAGTGCAGTATCAAGAGTAAACTCCATTTCACTTTCTACACTTTTGGTGCAATAGCTATGGCCGTACGTTCAGCAGAATGAAATGAACGGCGCCTGCGATGTTTGTTTTCAGGTTCACAAATGTGGAAGCACCACCGTGTACAACATCCTAGCACGATACGCCCTGCACCACAACCTGAACGTGGCCCTGCCGAGACGGAAATACAAAGACACTGAGGGCTGGCACACCTTCGGTTCGTTCACAGAGGACCGCGTCATGCCCCTGGCCCCCGGGCAGGAGTTCCACCTCCTCTTCAACCACATGACCTACAACCGCACAGCCCTGGACAAGGTCATGCCCCCGGGCACATTCTACTGCGCCATAGTCAGGGAGCCCGTGAAACGCTTCATTTCTAGCGTGTATTATTACAATTTCCTCGAGCCTCCCAGGCCAGACGTGTCAGTCTCCGACTTTGTGATGAGGGGATTTCTCAGCGAAAAGAACAGGGCGGTTCTGGAGTCCAAGGAACACCCGTTTTGGGTTTACAATACCATTGCCTTGGATACGGGCATGGCGCTGAGCAAGGTGAAGGACGAACAAGCCGTTGAGGAACACATCGCAAAGTTGGACCGGGAGATGGATCTCGTGATGGTGGTGGAGCACTTTTACGAGTCGATAGTCCTGCTGAAACGCAGAGCAAAGCTTCACCTCCGAGACGTCATTTTTATCGTCGAGAATGTCCGCAAACAAACCGCCACCCACAGACTGGCCGATAGCGACGTCACCGTTCTCAAGGCTTGGCAGATGGCGGACTTCAAAATCTACGACCATTTTCACAGGAAGTTTCGGGAAGAGGTGAAGAAAGAGGGCGCCAGCTTTACCGAAGAGGTGGAACATTTCAAAACTGTGCAGAAAAAGGTGGAGAAGTTTTGCCTGGGTGGCAAGAACGCGACAGGCGTTTTGCAAGTGCCCTCTTCAAAATGGACGGAGGGATTTTCTGTGCCCTCGTGTGACTGTATGCTGATGAAACTGTGTGAAACCGATTTGCAAAGAATTCTTGTCAGAAGGGCGACGATACGCCGTGGATATTCATGAGGTGTGTGTGTGTGTGTGTGTGTGTGTGTGTGTGTGTGTGTGTGTGTGTGTGTGTGTGTGTGTGTGTGCGTGCGATACGCCGTGGATATTCATGAGGTGTGTGTGTGTGTGTGTGTGTGTGTGTGTGTGTGTGTGTGTGTGTGTGTGTGTGCGTGCGCGCGCGCTACTAAGTGGGCAGGTGGGCTGGCTAGGGTTGGGTGGCATTTAATTTGGGTAATGTGGTTGATGGGATTTGGGCGATGGGTTGCATCAAACTGCGCGCGCCGATTTCGCCTCTCATCTCATCTCTGCCACAGCTGATAATCACTACGCGCAAGTAGGTCGATCCGTCTCCCATCAGTGCACTGCGAGCGTGACTCGTAAGCAGCCAAAACGTCTCTGTCGTGCGAAACACTCGAAGCAACCGACTGAACTGGAGCCGATGCACTACGCCAACAATTGATCACATCCGCAAAGTAGTTCCCGGTAAACGTGGGCCTAGTTCGATGATCGTCGGTTTAGTTGTACATATTTAACGTGTTCTTAACAGAGTTCAGATAACAGATATCTGTATTGCCAAAGACACGGAAAAGGGACAACGGGAGATAAATGTCGCTTTTCCGTCAGTTTTCCTAACTGTGGCTGGGACTAGATGGTGGTGACGTCACAGTCGAAGCGAGCTGTGTGGGGTTGCATTTGTGGGTTGAATGGGGGTCGGAGGGTCTTGGAATGTTGGTAACCCCAGTCACGTGGCTATGCGATCGAGGTCGTACCTCTAAGATTTATCATTGGCTTAGTTCCCGAGTTAGGGATGTTGGAGGAGATGGGAGGTGGTGGAGCTGGTGGTGGCAGTGGCTGAGTGAAGATTTCGTCAGCTGAAAGTAGTGCCATAATCACCATACTTAAAGCGTCGCGTGTTGACATGGCGTTCAGTTGACGGAACAATGTCTAGAGTTTACTCCTGTTGTTGCCAATTTATAATACGTGTTTGTCTTGTCGTGCCCTTGAATTGTTTTACAGCATTTGTGACGGTCCACAGAAAACAATCGAATCGACAATCCTGCATAACAAGAAACTCGTCACCAAAGAGCAATTCTACCTCAGGCGTCAAAACAAGCGACGATTTGATCCGTTGTTCTGAACCTCATGGCCCTTGTCAGAGAATTGTTACTACTGTTATGTTCAAACCAGCATTGGAACTGTCTCAAAGACGACCACTGGCACCCGCATCACTGAGAGATGGGAGTGGAGCACGTTTTTTTTTTTTTTTTTTGGATCACTACACGGATATCACTTTGAACTTTTATATTATGATCTTAGTATAAGGAGCGGAGCGAATGCATGTGTCTGAAGACAATTTTCTGTTTTAAAATGTATTTTTAGAACAGATAATATTAAATTTGAATTTGAACTGAACTGAATAGCTGCGTTTGTATTTTATTCTCCTAATTTCCCTGACATGTATGATTTTTTTTTTCGAACAGTCGTTTTGCCTAATCTTTTTGACCGCACAAATGTTTTGTATGTTTTATTTTTAGTATTTTTTTTCCTCTCGTGTAATTTATGCTACCGTTGTGCAGGGTACCGGAAACACCTCAGTCTTTGGAATGATTACGTGTGCTGTTTCAATAAAATCACTTTCACGAACTATTGGCTTTTAGACGTACCAACCTACAATTAACTGCCTCAGTGTATGTATTACTATGATTCAGTCAATGGTTCAGTGTAGTCTTTACTTTCGCCATTTATATATATCTCTCAGTACAATATCTGGCACCTTCGTCTGGTTCGAAGAACAGTTTCAAAGATTTGTTCAGGCAGTTCAAGGAAACAATTCACTTGCAGTGTTCAGTCTCTTAAACCATACTTTGTTCACGGAAGTCGGGAAAGGGATCTCTGTGTGTGTGGGGGGGGGGGGGGAGAGCCACTGAAGTAGCCGCTGTATGTGTCCGGCATATCTGTATTCAGTGTCGATTTGGGATCTGTCTGAAAGTGACTGACTACCCGTGTGACCACACGCCTACCCATCCCCCACCCCCTCCATCAAACACCCTTTCCCAACCGAATTTGATCCCATTCCCAAAGCAATTTGATCCCCTACTCACTGGCCGCGCAATCGAGATGTTCTTGATGTGTTTGGAAAGCACTCCGACGGAACCGTCAATGCAAAATTCACACACGCAACCATTTGTTCGTTCTGGGCCCGGCATGGTCAGAATATGGTTTGTTCGTCGACTTTGCGTTGCGGGAGAGAACTTTAACTAAATTTCAATGACTGCCACCCGACCACCCAGTCAGCGGTACAGTCAGGGTGCCGGCAGTCCCGCCGAAACGATCAGTCCTGGCCAGCGACTCAGAGGAAGAAGTTTATGCTTGGTGACTACTACCAGGTCAGTGGCGCCGCGGTAAAACAACCACAGTTACTGACACAGTGACACAGCCTGTTCTCACAATTTTTTTCACACGCGGCGGCAATACTTCTGCAGCCAGGTCGGGACATCGGTTTTGACAGGCCACCGACATGGTGACATAGATTGCACGCTTCCTAATATGTCGTCATCAGCACCGCGCCGCATGACAGGTCAGTAGTTTGCCGGTGAAAGTCCCGCGCCACGGCCTTCACCTTGACCTCAGGTGTCAACTGAAGGCCGTACTGATAAAGGTCGCAAGCAGTTCACGTGTCCGGCTGTGTCGGGAAGTAGCCTGAGGGAACTGATCACGTGCATATGTCTTGGGAGGGGGGGGGGGGGGGGGAGGGGGATCAGATAAACACTTACAAAACGAAAATATGTTCTGAAGTGTGTGTGTGTGTGTGTGTGTGTGTGTGTGTGTGTGTGTGTGTGTGTGTGTGTGTGTGTGTGTGTGTGTGTGTGTGTGTGTGTGTGTGTGTGTGTGTGTGTGTGTGTGTAAAAACAAAAGACAAAAACAACAAACCCAAAAACAAAAAGAAAATCACCAAGACAACAAACAAACAAAAACAAACTCGATGAAACACACAAAAACAGAACCCCCCCCCCCCCCGAAAAAAAAACCCACACAAACAAACAAAACAATAAAACACAACAATCACAACAAAGAAACATCAAAAACAAAACACTGACAACAACAGACCAAAAAATTAAAAGACAGTAATGACAAAAACCCCAAACAACATCAACAATAAGAACAACATTGAAACCTCAACACCACCACCACCACCACCACCACCACAACCAACAACAACAACAACAACAACACACACACACACACACACAACACAACACAACAAAACTTCAACCACAACAACTACAGTATCAACAACAAAAAGCGGAAAACAGCAAAACTTCCTGAACACTCAACAGCTTGGAAAATATAGAGAAAATATAAAACAGCAAGAAACAAACAAACAAACAGGAGGTGCTTTTATTTTCTTCTACAAATCAGCACGACTTTTCGGTTGAAGAAAGTAAAATGTGTCGTCCTAACTGGACTTGCCGGCGAATGCACGGTCACACTGAAATAGGCCCTAGCTAATTAAGCCGTGCTGAGAAAACTGAACTTGTCAGCTGTAGAAAGATAGAAAGAAGGGTTTTTTTTTTCTCTCACTAATTTGTCCAGTTTTCATGAATTGGACGTTGCCTGTCAAAGGCATTTACACGGTTGGCCGATGACCAAAGGTCATCACGGTTGCCATACCATTTTCTTCTCTCTCCTTTTTCCTGAACATGACAAGGGTTCAGGACGTGTACCCCCTGCCCCTACCCCCTCCCCCCCCCCCCTTTTCCCACACACACACTCGGATTTTGCTGTTAGCGTAACTGGGCATCATCATTTGGTATTTTCTAGTCCAAAATTGCATCTTTTGTGCAGTCATGGTCGTGTGCGTTTATCTCGTGTGTGTTTATCTTGTGTGCGTTCATCTCGTGTGCATACATACAGCCAGAGATAGCAAACTTGAACAAGCTGACAAACCATGATTCTTCATGGCTTCGTCTGTCGGCATTGACCCTTGACCTTACGATAACGTTCGGGCCACAGACTTACCAATGAATATGCAAAGACTGCAGGTAAGACTGAAAAGAATTCTCAGTCCTTGAGATGAACATCTGTGGCCCAGGACTGCATAAAAGGTGAAGAGTACGTTCGCCAGTTCTCGTTTGCAACCGTGAGTCGGTGAGCGGAGCTAGTTCGCCGTCAGTGATCTTTCAGTGGAAAGAGTGTGTATGACTGTAGCACATCACGGTCAACTTGAGCTGCTCCTAGACCGAAACCTCCTTAGTCGATCAGCATGGTTGACCCCGACACGGGTTAGTTGCTGAGTGTACTCCTGAGTTGCTGTGGCTGAGGATCAGACAGTTTCCACTGGAACAGGTAAGTTAGTTTAGTTGTTGTCAGTTGATCAGTTTCACCGTAACGTTGTCACCATGCTCTAGCCGCCAGTGCCACATAATAGCCATGTGCTTGCTTCCCGCGTGTCATGCAATTTATTATGAATATGCTGTTAAGCGGTTGGATAAGCGACTGAGTCGATGTTCACTGACGTACACTAGGCATAGTTTTGTAAGTCAGTATGGACACTTGTTCACCTTCAGAGCCGGATTTGTGTGTGTGTGTGTGTGTGTGTGTGTGTGTGTGTGTGTGTGTGTGTGCGCGCGCGCGAGCGGGGTTTGAATGGATCTGGGCAAATTATTCAGTTCTGGGGTCCGGGGAGGATCAGTTTAGGCTTAAGAAGTATTCCTTGAATTCCATGTCTCAGAAAAAAACAGCCTAGTGGAGGGTAAATATTTTAATTGAAAAGCATATTTAAAAAATGTAACATTTAATTCAGGATATGAATTTTGCATTTTTTTTTAATTGAAAGGGATGGTGCTTCTATGTTGAACACGACTCCCTCTCTGCATCTGTAGTTGCTGGCATTTTATAAACAGCCTGTGGCCTTAGACTGCAGTCATGTTTACTTTTTCCTTTAAAAAACCTGAACAAACAACAACAGCAACAAAGTACAAACAAACCCACAAAAACAATCAACCAAACAAACAACAACAAATCTAGAAGGAAACGAGCATCCGTCCCATACTCAGTCTAGAAGTAACATTATGTAGATTGTCAAGTTAAGAGTGCTACATACTTACACTAGAACGATGTCAGCTGACAGTGTAATAGATGGAAAATTTCCCCTGTCCTTCACTTAGTGACCTGCAGCTCCAAAGCTCCAAGACAGGGTACAATGAAGGACACACACACACACACACACACACACACACACACACACACACACACACACGCACACTGAGAGAGAGAGAGAGGGGGTATGCGATGAACATTCTTGTAAAATGCTACAAACGACAACCAAAACAAACAGAAACAAACAGGTAAATAAAAAACAAATACTAGTACAAGAAGACAGAACATCAGGGGACCTATGCATGGACACAACCTTCCGTAGGCACAGCCTAAACGCCAAGTCTCAGACTTGGCAGTCTCGGTCTAAATTTCTTGCGTAACCGCTATGCATGGACGCGGACAACAGCCCAGACAACCAAGTCTCAGACTTGAAGTCGGCCTACGTGACGTCATCTACTTTATCTAAATTTAGAGTGTGGGATTCCGGTATTCCCCAGCCAATTGTGAGAGTACGCATGCGCATGTGTTCAACGAGACAGCCCAGCGCCGCGGGAAAGGAACAGCCAGCGGGATGCCTTACGCAATACACACCGCGCGCGGGCGGTCAGTCGGCCGGTACATGTGGCAGACTTACCCACCACGCGGCACTGTGCATCAGTTAACTGCGAGTCAAGTTGAACCTCCCCGGGCCGGACTCAGACGTAATAATACTGAACAACAGAAATAAAGAGGAATATTGCTTACGGATTGGATGACATACTCCCATATCACCTCTCAAGGAAGGTGAGCAAACTAAATGCAGAAATCTTTAGTGAGACTGGCACAGCGCAGGTCACAGTGACATGCTGACCGGATCGGCTGAGCCACTGATGAGAGTGCCATGCAAAACAGTACACACCTAAGACGCTCGCAGTATAGTACATATACCCATAAAACATGATCTAGGCCTTGGCATAGTCGAATGAAACTCCACAACACCGAAAAACGCCATGCTGATTGTCGTTTAGGCCGAGCCTACGGCATTTAGGCCGCCGATTTCGCGTGACTAAATCGGGGCCGTTTAGGCTGCCGTTTAGGCCCTGACTACCCCGTTGTCTGTGTCCATGCATACCGATTTCCGAGATTTAGTCAGAGCCTACGAATTTAGGCAGGGCCTACGCGTTTAGGTCGTGTCCATGCATAGGTCCCCAGTACAACCCAGAGCAAAACCAAACAACCCAGGGGAAAAAAAGAGGAACCTGAAAACCAAACAAGAAAGAACACACGAGGAAAAACACTGACACACACGCACAAAAAAACAACAACCCAACACCAGCAAAGGACAACAACAGCTACAAGAAAACAAACAGTCAACAAGTGCAGCCTCTACTGTGCGAGGTGGCAGTGTGATTCATGTTTTCCCGCAGGTTGGAAGCAAAACAAGTACATCTGCAAGGCACATTTCCTAAAGCACTAGTAACTAGTTTGCACTCATCATCACTGTTCTACATACACCTACATTCGAGTTCATTGCACGGTCAGTCAGTGCCAACCTCATGAACTGTCATGCAGGAAGGAGGCGCAGTTCTTGTGTGTGTGTGTGTGTGTTTACCTCTGGTGGTCCGTACTGAGTGTCTTTGTAAATAATAATAATAATAATGTTTGAAGTAATGATTATATATGCCCTCTACCCAACCTCTTGACTGAACGCCGGCAACACACACGATCACGTGAAGCACGCGCATTCTCTCAGACACCGTACATCAACACATTACTATCACGTACGTGGTGCGAACTGAGAAGGGTCAGATCAGCTGTTCAGAGTTTTCGAATTCAGAATTGCATTCCAGTTTTCATTTTTTTTTTGTTTTTTTGTTCGTGGTCTTTACATGATCAAAGCCGCAGAGAGGGAGGGGGTGGCGGGCCGGAGGTCAGTGGGGGGGGGGGGGGGGTGGTGGGTGGGGGGGGGGGCAGCCGGAGTCGGTACCTGGAGAGAACTGCCTCCGACGACCGACGATCGGCCCGACTGAACGGTGCTGCATACTCAAGGTGAAAAATCCGATGTATCATGGGAGACTCGAACTCCAACCTCTCGTACTGGCGGCAAGAGTCGTTACCCACAAATTCACCGACCGCCGTATCGCCACTCCAGTATGACACCAGTCTTCAGTGGTATTTTCACTGTGCGTTGTCAGTGTGTGTCAGTGACCGAGCCAAATAATTATGGCAGGAGTAGCAAGACTAATTCTGGCCCGACCTGCGCCCTCCTTCCTGTACTGGCATCGCAGTCACCGGTTCAGTCACAGGGCAATGAACCCAAAAGGCCGTACAAAGACTACTTCCGACTAGAGGCGCCTGTCTGTATAACTTATTATGTTATGTGTGTCTCTGGTTCGACGTAGTAGATTTACTGGCACACTGACTGCACTGAGCTGGGGTCAACTGGGTACACTAGCTATCACTGTTAGCAGGCTGGTGAATTGCTGATGGGGGGGGGGGGGGGCAGTTGAGTTTTGGACTTCCAATGCTCAGGTGAGTCGTGACTGAGTTCGAATCCCGGCCGGCTGGGGCCAAATATTCGTTGCCCCGTCTTTGATATCACCCATACGTGGAGGAAAAGGACGTTAAACTCCGAACACCCATCCGCCCACTCAGAGCTGGACGCAGTTTGTATTCGGCAGTGACTGAGCTACTGTGACGGTCGAGCAGTATTACTGAATGAGAAGGTCGAGTCAGTCTCAGTGCCGGACAACTGAACGTGAGGGCCGGCCAAGTAAGAACAACTTTTTAGTCTCGGTCACTGTAGTGTGTGTGTGTGTGTGTGTGTGTGTGTGTGTGTCCGCCGGGCGGCGGCGGCCCGCTTAAAGTTTTTCGGTAGTTCGGTCCAGTCAGTCATGGCAATCGGCCCGACCCGGCCCGACCCGGCCCGACCCGCCCCGGCCGCGGCCGCGCCGGCGGGGCCACGCCGGTACTGAAATTGAAACGAGTTAAGCTTAATCCAGGCTTTGTGACTGATCTGTGATGCCGTCGCGTAGAAAATCATCATCGACATTGGCTGACACCGATCCTCACCACTGACATCAAAAGTGACCGCCGACGTGAAGCGGCAAAACTGAACTACAAAACAACTTGTCAGCTGAAAACAACTGACACAGTGCTGAGACTTGCTGACCTGACAGCACTCAGTGGACCCGGCGGACTGAAACAGCAGCAGTCATCTTATTCATGTCTCTGGCAGCCGCTGAGCAAGCAAACAAACAAACAACAAGCGTGCTTTGTGTGTCGTAGTTAAACGTTGAACTCTGGCGGCAGCCCAACAGAGCGAGCGAGAGAGTGAGAGCAAAGACCGTAGATCAACGGTCTTTGGTGAGAGCTGATTCCAAGGTCTTTGGTGAGAGTGTGTGAGAGAGAGGGGGGAGGGGGAGCCCGGTTCTAAAATTAGATCTCTGACCTTGGGAAAACACCCATCCCGGCTATTTCATTGGGTAAGATTCTACAGAAGTGGGAGTGGCCTTGGCGATACCCAGGAGCAGATCAAACAGAAATAAGTTCTGTTTTTTTTATCCGGTGTGGACAGTCTGTGCTCGCCCGTGACCTTATTTAGCTGGTGGCACGGTATCCCATTTCGTAATACATCTGTGTGTATAAACGGCGGAACTGGTTCAAACTGGTTCTCTGCGCAAGCTGCATTGTTGACGTCATGTGATCACGAACAAGCGAACTTGTGTGCTGTGGTGCCGCGCTCGCCTGAGCAAGATTTCACCCATTTCTGCATTTCTTACAGGCAGTGCCGGATCTACACTCTTAGAAAACAACACCAAAAATCAGTTGGGACTCACATCTGTTCGTGTTCTGTCAGAGTTGTCGTTAAAAATGAGTGCGAACGGCTAACGTGGCAGCCTGGTTTCTGCCAGCTGCCTCTAAGGTGGCTTCTCTCCCTTGACCTATTTGTTGTTTACGTTTTTCAAGCGAGCACGCGGACCCAGAAAACGGCGGACCAGCCGTCCCCGATGCAAACCCAGGAGGGTGCATCCAACTCACCCAGTCTTCATGAAGCAGCGAAAAGGAAGATGGAAGCGGCGTTTGCTGTGAGTATCTGGTTTAACGGACACAATTCCATGCATCTTGTACAGCTGTAGATTGAACTAGGTTTAGTCCAGTGAAGTTCATCGTCAGGTGTAAGTGATCACGAGAAAGCATGAAATCACAAGATTCAGAGTCAGATTGTACTAACATTCTACCCGTCTGTTACTGTGCATTATTCAGGTGTCATTCTCTGTCACTGGCTAAAAAACTGTCGTGGTACGTGTACTTATGTTTTTAACCTCAGCCCTTGTCCTTGAGACAGATCAAGCATCTCATTTCTTGTCTCAGAGGTTTGGATGAAAACGTGTGCTCACGAGGACACATCCTTCAAAATCTCAAATGTTCCTTAGAGGTCAAGCAGACACAGTCTGTGTTTGACTTGTAGCATCGTGCATGCATGCAAGCTTACTGCATGGTGCATGAATCAGTCTCACTCTCAGTCCATAGTAGCGCCCAGTTCAGTGGTATTGTTCGCCTGTAAGCGGATGCAGATGCATACCAGTCATTTGCAGGGGGAGCAAATGTACCCCAGCTGCCCAGGATGGGGTGCATATGTATCCTGGATTTGCATCTTGCGAGTTGAAGTCACGTGACAGCTATTTGTTAATGAATGTAAATTGAGCGTAAGCATTAAACGAATGTAACCATCAGATGGTGAATATATACATGTGTGTGTGTATAGTATATGTTGTAATTTGTAATTGTTTCGTTTTCCGGAAACCAGCCTTTCAATGAAAATAGCGCGGAAATATTGCAAAAGCTGACCGGACTACATGGTGGAGTACAATCACCTTGCTGAGTGGAGAGCTGGAGTACATTTGCTCCCCCTGCAAATGACTGGGATGCATTTGCACTCCCTAGTGGGTGAACTATACCAACTGAGCATAGCATACAGTTTGCCTATTCAGTGTTCCATACATTGCCTTATTTTTTTTTAACTGTTTGCTTGCAGTCACCTGTGACAAAATCGTTTCTGGCTGGAGTCATGAGTGGTACCATGTCAACCATACTGCTTCAGCCCCTTGATCTTGTAAAGACACGCCTTCAGTCCTCCGTCTACATCGGGTTGGTAGTTTGCACTTCCACCAGTTTGTAATAGCCCACGACAGCAATTTCAACTAGCAAGTTGCTTACAAGGTTAAGTGTGACTGAACGATGTACATTTAAAACCAGGAATGGTTGCAAATGGACGTAATGTCATGTGTCAGTATGTTTTGTGCCAACAGGCAACTAATAATCAGATTAACTGAATGATGCCTAGGCAAGGGGCAATTTTCTTGTGTACTTCCAGCATACAGGTAAGCAACTTCTATATTATATAAGAGTTTAAAGAGTGAGGTTATTTTCCAGATCCCTTCCACATGTAACTGACCCAGAGCAAATGTGTGATGAATGAGGTAGCTATAGATCTGTATAATGGAAGTGAAGAGATCGAGATGGGGTTGTGATATGTTGCTATAGGTATCAATAGGTTAAGAGGTGTTTTTGTACAGTTGTTGCTTGTGCTATTTTGCAGGACCAACCAGGGGATGATCAGTGTGGCAATCAATGTCGTACGGCAGGAAAAGTTTCTGGGTCTTTGGACTGGACTGTGGCCAGTAAGTTCTGCTGTGTGCTGTAATTTTACGCTCGACAAAAGATGGTGTCGACCTTAGTACCATTTTAAAATTTTTTTCTGTTGACAGACTTTTCCAACTGACGAGATAGTAATGTTTGAAAAAGACTTGAAGTATGGAAACGGTAGTTTGATTTGATGAAAATGCAGTTTCTTCTTCTTTGTTTCTCAGTGGACGCCGGGCCATACTAGAGAAAAATCCCACTGTAATCATATTTTCTATTCTCATTGAATTTTTTTCCCCCAGTCTTTGACCCGATGTGCACCAGGTGTGGGTCTCTATTTTGGAACTCTACACTGGCTCAGGAGCAATTTCGGGTAAGCTGTCTGATTCACATACATCACAGTTTACCCTTACCCCCTTTTTTCATAAACAGCTGGTTTGCAACAATCCTCTGAAATGTGAACAGATTTGCATGTGTAAAGTCTGTATGCTGGAGTTGTTAAGTTGTTGAACGCCCCAACCTCCAACCCCTCCCATGTCAGAAAAAAACAACACACCAACAAAGAAAGAAACGGGGTGAGTGTTGAAAGTGGAAATAGAACTCATGGTATGCCACTGGCTGACTAGGTAGTGTTCTGAGTGTGTGTGTGTGTGGTGTGTTTTTTCTTTTAGGGTTCTGTCTAAGGTTTGAATTAACTTTTGCTTTCACAGAAGTGCAAATCCGCGGGCACTGGAGTCTCTCCTGATGGGAATGACAGCTCGCTCAATAGCTGCAGTTCTCATTCTTCCTGTTACTGTCATCAAAACACGTTATGAGGTTGGTAGTGCTTAGTTGATATAGGTCGCCTACAGATATGTGTACTGTGGGCTTTTGAATTTCACTCTTGTTGACTGATATTTTGGTATTACATGTACATATATATATATCCATATTGTTCAGCACTGGTAGACTTTACATGATCTAGTGACTGCATACTTTGTAACAGTAAGCATGTATTTAACGTTGCAACATTACAGCTGACAGCTACTTTTTATTTTTAAGTTCTTGTAAATTGTTTATGGTGATTTCAATCATTCACCCAGTATGCATATATATGCACTGTATATCTGCACTGCATTAAATTTCTTTTGACAGAGTGGTGCATTCAAGTACACAGGGGTGGCTAGTGCTCTCGCGTTGACATACAAGACAGAGGGTTGGCGAGGTTGGTTCCTTGATTATATGTCAGTTTTAATTGTTATACAGCAGTCACTTTGTTTTTACAGGTTTTCATGCATACAAAAATTGAATTGTAGTTTTGGTCAAAATGCTGATGGAATAGCCAACTAAGGAGTTCAGCACTGGTTAGAACTGTGAAGACCTGAAATAATTTTATTTATTTTTATCTCAGTATTGCTTTAGTGTAAGGCTGATGGATACAGCAAGAAACAACAGCAGCAGCAGCAACAACCCCCCCCCCCCCCCCCCAAAAAAAAAAAAACAAACAAACAAAAAAAAAAAACAAAAAAAACAAACAAACAAAAAAAACATCAACAACAACAACAAAACAAACAAACAAAACAATTAAACTACTGTTTGGTTTCTTGGCTTTGGTGCCACTAAACATTGTCTTGCCATCTGTCACAAATTACTGGTTACTCAGGGGACACTACCCAATTATGACCCCTCACAGCAATTTGACTAGTTTGATGAGGTGGTGTTTCTGAGGAAGACTTTTGTCTGGACAGGCGTAATGTGTGTACATTTTCTTGTTATATATCTATACAGGTTTGTACAGTGGTTTGGGGCCCACGCTGCTCAGGGATGTTCCCTTCTCTGGTCTTTACCTCATGTTCTACACCAGGATCAAGTCTATCACACAGCCAAGTAAGTACAGATCTTTAGCACTTTCTATGTAGTTATAAGTCAAATAATTAGCAGAGTTTCTGCATTCCAGTCACATGTCTGGTAATCAAAGTGTGCATGAAAACAATTGTAGTTTGTACTCTCGAATTACACAAGGATGACACTATGGAAATTTGCTCTTGGACTAATTGAAAATCACATCTTTGTAGTTTTTCAATAGATATCTGCAAATACATTATGAAAAGCACTTTTAGCAGATATTTGATGGCTTTGTTTGCAGGTTTATTTGGAGAGTATGAACCTATCATTAACTTCTGCAACGGTGTGATGGCGGGTGCCTTCGCTTCGTTCATGACACAGCCTGCAGACGTCATCAAAACCAACATGCAGCTGGACCCTGCCCTTCGTCGCAGCCTGTGGCAAGTCCTAGTATTCATTTATCAGGCAAGTTACCATCTCCGTCTGTTTTACTGATGCCTTTACTTAGTCTGCAAATACTACAAGTAGACTTGTCGTTGTAGCATTGATATGACAACATATCAGCTGGTTGTAGAACCATCAAGATCACCTTTGTGGAAATGCATTGTTGTATTACATGGGTTTGTACCGTGTAAGGAATCTGATTCAGATCACTTTAATAGTTGTTCCAGTGTGGAGGATGTGCTATAATTAAAACGGTTTGTTTTTGGTTATTTTTTAATACAGGAACGAGGAATTGTAGGATTCTGGAGGGGCATTGTTCCTCGTACACTCCGCCGCACCATGATGACAGCCCTCTCCTGGACCGTCTTTGAAGAAGTAAAAGATGCTGACAAAAATGAATTTTACATGTGTTGGCCCCAGATTTTGCTTAATTTTTCATTAAACTTTGTTTTTTCGTAACTTGAGAGGGTGGATGGGTGGGTGTTTAGGGGTTTAACGTCCTTTTCCACCACATAGGGTGATATCAAAGACGGGGCAACGATGAAAAACCCAGCACAATATTTGGCCCCAGCCGGGATCGAACTCACGACCCGAGCATTAGAAGTCCAACGCTCTACCATTCGACCACCCCGGCTCCCCTAAGTAACTTCAGAGTTCAGTGCACATTTACATAATTATGTAGAGTATGCTTCAGTGCTTTCCAGATGTTATTACAGGTATGTGTTCTTTAGTAATAGTAATTAATTACTTTCCTGTCTCTGTGCAGATCATGAGGCGATGCAAGTTAAAAGGATGAAAGAGTTCACCTTTCATGCCTGGTGACTGCTGCTGAGCTGTGATATTAAAACTTCTTTCCATGCATCATTTGACTTTCTTGTCCCTGTAACTGTGGGGACAAAAGATGTGAAACATTCATTCGTCCTTGCACCCACCACTGTGGAGACCATTTTCACTTGCTAGCTGTTCGGAATCCTGGTCCCACTGGTGAATTTTAGCTGGATATATGTGCATGTACAAGTTGGGTAACAAGTCAGTGTGGGCCATTTTCAGTTTGTTAGAGTCCAGAGCATGCTAGGGTCCAACAACAGGATGTGCTGTTCTTGTTAGGAAGTGCTCACAGTCTAGTAAAATGTTTAGGTGCATAGACTGCTTTGGTGTGACGTCAGTGTTTGTGGTGGATTCTGGGCCTAACCTGCAGCTTTTCGAATGAAGGATCTGACACTGTCATTTTGTAGTATTTTTGTCATTTCTCCGGTGGTGAATAATCTTGCAATACACTTCAGCTACCTAACAGTGTGGAAGGTAATTTCATCATTGTTGAGAAGATCGAATCTCAGCTAGTACGGAATAAAAACTGTGTTCATGAGCATGCTATTCATCGCTCCACTTAAACCTTTGAAATCTAGTTGGATACAGGGTGGACTTTGTCATAAGGTTGTGTACAGTGCTTGTTGATATATGTACAATGAAGATGATTGATTGATTTTGCAATTATTTTATTGATCAGTTAAATGGTCTTAGTATTGCTGTGTGTACATAGCTTTATGGAGATCCACGCTTCACGGAGATGCATGTTCTGCATACCCTAACACTGTGTGCTAATTGCTCATAGTCTGCTCTGCAACTTGTTTATTAATATTAACTATGACTATAATTCTGTGTTACGTGGTGGTGTACATTGAGGTATGATGTGGATGTACAGAAGTGTGAATGGGGTATGTACTTGTGAGAACAATAAGAACAGGCTTTGATTTTGTTAGCATGCTTTCATCTTTGATCTACTCTGTATGGATCTGCTCGTGTTCAACTCTCCTTGAACTGTCCATGTGATGTTTTGATGCAGCTTTTGGGTTTTATTTTTATTTTTTTGGTTTTTATTTATTTATTTTTTTTTTGGGGGGGGGGGGGGGGGTATATTAAAGTGGCCTGACATTGTCTCTCTTCATGTACCAACAACTGCTGAATTCTCTGCATGTTTTGTCCTTGGCCACATACAAATTGACCCTTTCAAATTATTGATTAAAATTTCACTGGCTTGCCTTTCCTTTTTAAAATCTTTACTGCATTGGTTATTTGTATGTCAGGTGTGCATGTGCAGATGGACAGTGACGAGCATAAGCAGATCTGTTCAAGATACTTATTTTTCTGTCTTGTTTTATGTACAGACTTCACCCATTACCGGTACTTGTTTTTGCTTGCAGCATTTGTGGGTCAGCATTGGAGAATCATGATCTTCACTGCATTGCTCTTTAATAATACTTGGGCATTAACTGATGTGTCTAGGATACACAATGTAAAAAGTTTTATGGATCACTAACAGTAACTAACCAATTATTTATGTATATGCTTTGATTGCAGTTGATTTTGCAACCACTCAAATAAATTTGCCTTGCAAATTGCAAGATTGATCTTGGAACTCATTTATGTTTAACTTTCACACCTGACCAAGAGGAACATACAGGCAAGGGTAACCTATGAGCTATCATAGGTCAGTATTAGCCAACGCGACAAGCTTTTCTGTGTTTACCAAGTACCATGCTAGTTTTCACTGCCCTGGGAAATCCTCAGAAGACGGGTAATCTCTGCGTAACTTTGAGACCAGAGGCCAGACCCACCAACAATGGTGTGATCAGTCGGCCCCACACTGCACAGCACTTCAGCCTTACACTGAAATGGTTCTAGCTACAGTGGATCACCCCCTAGAGTAGCCCTGTTCTGTAAAGAAACTCCACTCAGCTGTTCGAACAGGGCATTCCCAACCCCGCAGCATGTGGGTTATCCTTGCCTCTATGTCACATACACTTGACCCGATTCACAGTTAATCTTTTTATGTGTGGATGCTTGCAGAAAAACAACCTACCAGTAAGCAATACAAGGATATGTATAAACAGTGGCAGAAAGAAGGAAAACAAAAAATCAGTCAACAAGATCGTATTTTGACGGTCACCACAATTTCCTTGTGCCATATTTTGGATCTTAGCGTAAAAACAACAGAATTTCTCAACGACACAACACTTCCGACCAGCAACAAGCACACAGGGTTTAATCAATTTTACTTTACACATGTATATGTCGTGCCATAGACTGCTGTGGCAGTGTGCCTAGAAGTGGCGTACATTAATTGCCGTATGAGGTGAAGCAATGCAGACGCAGCACAGCAGTATTTAAACACAGCAGTAGGGCTACCTGCATCGCAGCCATTTCTTTTTGTTTCACAATGTCCCCTGATAGGCAGTATGTCCATGGAAGCACTATCTTAACACACAACCCATGCATCACAAAGTCGCCTGATGTCTATATGCAGCACATGACTGGAATATCACTCAGGCTCACATAACACACTCACACAGCCCAAAACTAAAAATCTGTAAACATAACATGAACAATTTGTAGAGCATGAGTATACGTAACCTGGAGACATCATAACCAGAGAATGCACCACTGTAAGTGTTTGTAACTAGGATGCAAACCAAAACTGCGTCAATCAAAACACTAGCAAAGTGGTCATGTTACTATGAAATACAGCGTATAGATGTCTGAACCATATAGCAAAGAAGGCCCTGCTCGGAGTGCACAAAGAGGAAAGAGGACGGAATGTTTCAATACACAGACACCTGTCTGGCCTTCTGTATGATCTTTTTGTTTACGTTCGACGAGCCCACCTACACGTAAGTTTTGACCATCGGCAGGCAGCGAATCCTGGAAGGGAAATAACCCCACTGTTCAACCCAAGTCAGTACTTGTTGCTTCCCTTTGACGTAAGAGCGCCGCCCCTAAAAAGGCCCCTACACAGCTGGGTTACAGAACTGAAGTATGTACTCTGCTTCTCCGCTGAACATTGTGCGTCACCGCTGTCCACCCTTGACAATCATGGCATCTGCAGGCCCACTGCCATCCATGTCCACTGGAAAGAGTGAAATTACAAACCTGTTTAACACTGTAACCTGACAATTTCAATTTCAGGCCCTGTGGTCTTGGGCGAGGTACATGTAATATAATGTTTAGATCACCTCTAGTTACTTTTCTACTTTTAGGACAGCACACTTCAGTACACTGCAAAATCAGTTATACATGTAAGTATGCTCTGGCCTCTGGCTCCCAGAAAGAAAGATTTAAACTTGTGTGCTTCATGCCTGTGTCACATATATGTGATCCTCCACCACGAAATGAGTCGTCTTGTAACATGAACAAATAGCACAAGAAGACTCATTTCGTGGTGGAGGGTCACATATTTATTTTCACCAGTGTTTTAGCCTGAGTTTGGTATGTGGCAGAACAGCAACAATAGGACCAGTTAGCACCAATAAATCTTGTTTCAAGCAGGTATAGCCACTACCTTCTCTTGTCATCTGTTCCATAAAGGCGGCACTTGGTTTGTGCTGATGAGACCCTGGTCCCCGTTGAGTGTAATGAGACACTATGCTGTACAACAGGGGACTGCAAAACACCCCAAAAAAGCGCAACAGCTCTAAGTAACTACTGCAAGCATACTCTGTATGGATGAAAAGTTTTTGCAACAACATGGATATGTATGGAATCCGCAGATATGATCAAACACCACTCTAGAGTGATTTTTTTTTTTAAAGCATGAGTTTCTGTTTCATGAAAAAAAAAAAAAAAAAAAAAATGAAGCAGTAATTTTTAATATGTGAGTCACTTTTCGCTAAATGCTTACTTACATCGAGCGAGATGGTGCATCTTCGACCACATTCAGCTCTGCCCGTAAGAATTCACGATCCAGCGGTTCCTTAGCCATGCCAGATTCTGAAAAGAAAAGAATAAGGTAAAGAGTTGCTGACAATAGACCTGGCCTGGTTAGGAACATGACACACTTGTACTCTGCTAAAACTAATTTTCATTTATACAGGAGAATAAAATTAAAATACTTGTATTATGCACATAAAACCGGAGTGAAATACTGTACTGGTTGTAATCAAACTGTGAAGCACTAACTCTTTAGTTCTGGAAGCTATACTTACAGAATTATGGTAAACTATTGGTTTGGATTTGTAGTTGGCTCTTGTATCATTTGTACAGGTATTTTACTGAAAAAAATAAACCACTGTCCACTTCAAGGTGAAACCCCTGATACATGATACTGATAAAAAGAGTTTCCATACAATGCCCATCAAGATTATGTAACATGACCTTCACCTGCAGCAAGAACGGAGGCAGCGTAATGGTACTTGTTAAACTCAAGGTACTCTCGGATAAGTTCGTTGATCAGCACATTTTCATTGCTGACTGCTGGCCGTGACTCAGTTGGCTTGTCCAAAGCACTGAACACTTCAGCACGGATTCTTGCCTTCACCTGTGTCAGGACCCCTCTCGTCTCCAGGCTCTTCTTCACCACTGTCAAATACAGATAAAAGCAGCTGACTTCTTCCCTCATTATAATTCATATGGGTTCGGTATTTGGCAAGGATTCAAAGCTTAATTCATGCCGTTTGAAAGGACAAATAAAAGGCAAAGAAATCATTATCTGGCACCTGCAACCTGAGGTTTTCAAGGTGCATACATATACAGCAGCAAAGACAACCAAAACTGACAAAACACAAGTGATGAAGCAGGAGCACTGTGGAGAGATGACTAACGGCACAAGTCAGAAGTGCAGCCCATGCTGGCGTGACCCTCTCACTCAACCATGAAGTATCAATCATCTTGTAATACAGAGCATCCATTTTATGCAAAGTTCCTCTTTACAACTGATTCTTCTAATTAATCGCCACTGAATCTGCACTACATGCGCGTGAAACTAGACAACTCATGATGAAACATGTCTGAACAAGTTCCTGTCAGCTGTTTCGCCATAGCTAGATTGAAGCACCACCGGTTATAACCAGTGATCGCAAGGTTGTTCAGCAAGAAAAAAAAAAAAAAATGGGAAAGTAGAGTTAACTGTAGAACCACATTAATTTTGTTATTTGATTCAAATTTCGGTTTCTAAGTTAGCACGAGCACTCTGTGACTGCCGATAACCAGGAAATTCCAAAGAGCTTCTGCCTGCGAAGGCAAGTCGGGCGTTGTGTGCACGAACTGGACGAAATGCCGCGTCTCTGCTGTGCCAAACGGAAAGCAGATGCAAGAAACCAATGCAGTGTATATGTCTGTCATTACATCTTAACAAACGCTAGGAAACTACAAGCACATAAAGGAAACCGGGATACAAAGGTGTCCAGACCTTCTTTCAGTTCTCCGCTGGAAGCCATTTTGGAACTCCCGCTTGTGTACACACATTTTGATGACGTTGCTATTAATTGCTGTTGGTCGTCAACACAAGCAAAGTTATGTAGGGTAAAATATACAAGAACGTAACACTTTTTTAAAAACTAAATAAATATTTTTGAAAGAGACAAGGACTGCTACCCAGATGGTATGTATATAAAAGAAAGAGGCAATACGTACACAAATACAAATACGAAGTACTCCCTGCCTACACCGCAAGCATCAATGTCGTCTGCTTCTGCAACGTAATGTCTGTAACTGCGGCAAACTTTGAAAATCAAAGTTTTCCACTGCGAAGTGGGCGGACGTTGCCTTCATTTACTCCTGCGAAACTGCCGTCAGAGAGGTTGAGGGACTCTTAAATCAAGGTTGAAGTCGAACGATAGCGGCCACGGTGTCAGTCACCGTCACTGACGACTCAGCCGGTGAACTCGGTGAACGTGCCCGTCTCACCATGTCGTAGAAAATGACAGACACGTAAAGCTTTTACGTATGCAGTATTTGTATTGCATCTAAAGGAAGATGACGGGCGCAAGCTGCATGCGCGAGTCGTTGTCGGCGTTGCGATATTGTTATGGGACTGTGCAGAAGCCGGATCCGCATAGTGGACACTTCTGATGCAAAATCGCGGCTCTCAATTGGCCTAGGCGTCATCGAGACTAGTGTGACTAAGACTAGGAATAGTACGACCAGAGGTAGTATCCCTGCCTCTGCTGCGACCGACGCCGTACAGCTTTCGTCGGACCTCGAAGCGGAAAATACTGTAAGCTGATTTTTCCCCCTGTCTCAGGCTAGGCCTAGTAAAACGGCCAATACGTTGCAAACATGATATTCTCAAATAGTACAGTAGCTATTTGTGACTGACGTGCACACTGATGTGGCTGTATAACCTTTAATGACAATAACGCACAACTTTTACTGATTTTGTATAACGGCAATAAAATCAAAACCCGCAGATTCCTTTGGCTTCTGCTAGAAGTGAAATATCCACTTAGTTCAGTCGCCAAGATCGTCCTGCATGATTTTTTTTTTTTTAATCAGTAACCTGAGTCAAGTCGAAACGAAGCAGCAGCTTAGCCGGCAGCACAACAAAAGGAACTCAAGAGACTGACTCGGAGGCGATTTGCTTGTATATTTCCTGCATTTTTGAGAAACTGAAGTTCTTTTTACTTTTGTTGATTCTTAGACCGAAAACCCGAACGATTCGACAGCGGACGAAAGTGGGCACATGGTTCAAAGTACAACGATGTCAGAGTCCTTTCAAAGCGACAGTTATACCAGTGGCAGCAGCACTCAAAGCAGGCGAGCTTTCAAGCGACAAGCTGCTCATCTGCGACGATCAACACCAGCCATTTTTGGTATGAGATCTTGTAAATCAGGCGCGTAGGAAGATGCTGAGAGGAAAGGGGGCCCACTAAGTCGGGTGAGCCATACGGCCGGGGTGAAGAAGGGGGGGGGGGAGTGTGTGTGTGTGTGTGTGTGTGTGTGTGTGTGTGTGTGTGTTGACAGCCAAGGATTGTGTCCTGCGACAGCAGAGCAGGGGAGCCCCACCACTGGTGGGCCAACTCTCCTCTTATCAAAAGCAAGGGGGGGGGGGGGGGGCCCAAAGATATTCGGGCCCCCCTTCCAAAAATCGAACGGGGGCCTGGAACCCCTGGGCCCCCGTGGTTCCTAAATAGCGTGACACCATGACTGAAGCGCTCCCAAATTAACTTGACAGTGACAGTGACAGTGACAGATCCTAAGGTGTGTTATCCTCCAGGGAAACTCAGCTCGAGTGTCTGCCTTTGACGTAAAATAGATACACTGTGCCCCCCCCCCCCAAAAAAAAAAAAAAAAAAACCAACCAAAAAAAACCCCCAAAAAACCAAAAAAAAAAAAAAATGTGGATGAAGTGAATTTTGTTGTTCAGTGTTGTTAAGTTTGTTGCATCGTGTGATCTTTTTTGAAGCGATAAACAAACTTCCAACGTGCTATTTGTGTTAAGAAAGTCATCCAACGAAAAGGAGGAATTCGAACTTCGTAGTAAGAAACCAAACTCAAACCAGCTAGTGCAGTCAAACATGTAGAAATGGACAAACATCTTTGGAAGCAGGTGCACTGGATCGCTTGCTTTTATTTGCTTTCTGACAAAAGGACATCCAATACTCGTGAATAACAGTTTTCACAGTAATGGGGCCAAGCGTACCCCCCAAAAAACAAACAAACAAACAAACAAACAAACAAACAAACAAACAAACAAACAAAAACAACCCAAAAACAAACCAAAACCAAAAAACAAAACAAACCAAACCAAAACAAATTCCAATCCTCATTTAAGTTTGTCTGTTTTATGTGTGTACTTCGAAGAGCCTGACAGCATATTGAAGAAAAAGACAAACGACATAGAAATAAAAAATCTGATCAAGTTGGAAGTCACTCTGACGTCCCTTCACCTTGTTATTTCCGGTCATCTATGTCGTGTTTCATTTTGTAGATCTGATTTTTTAAAATCATGTGTGTGCCAGTGGTTTCACCCGAGAACTCAGAACCTTCAGAGAGCATCGACTCGCTACCCGGTTTTGAGCAGTCCCCAAACTATCTCATGGTTCCAGTGCGTCGTTTACCCACACAAAGACGCGCACACAGGCGGAGACACAGCACTAGTAATGTTCAAGGTAAAAATTAGATTTGTCTATAACGAATCACAAAGAAGCTTTTTTGTAATTAAAAAAAGGAAACCTTGCTGTTCGCAGGGTCCGTATATATCCAGTGTTCCTTGTGAGTCGAAAATACAGGGTCCTTGGGACCCTCTCTCCACATTTTTGAGGGCCCTTTTGTCAATTTTTAGGGTCCATGGTCGTTTGGTATAAAAAGTCTGAAAGTCAAAACCATTTGTTATTCAGTGTCGTTGTTGTTGTTTACAAAAGTATTCAAGTGTCCGCTGCTAGATACAGCCGGATCGCTTTTTGTGCATCTAGTTTCCGGGAGAGTGTTCATACAAATACTGTTTGTGACGGCGAGGCGAAATTCGTGTGTCCCGTGTGACGCGCTGCTCTCAAATTCAGTGTGCGTTAATTTAAGAGTTTTGTGCGTACAAATACACACACCTGCGCGTAATCGGGAGCACCGTATATCCACGGCCATTCGATTCGCCAGTCGTAGTCAGACGCAAATGCACATTATATACTTGACAGTTGTTGTTCTATTATGTTTGTGTTAGTTTCTGTTATGTCTTTGTCTCTGCTACGTCTTTGGTCAGGCAAGCCTGTCACAATCGCAGCACCGTATACGTTATCTTTAAAGCAACTGTGTGCCAGTGCGAGGCGGCAGTGGGGGAACTTGAAAAAAATGTCACTTTCGGTAGTCTAACTCTGTCAGCAAATGGGGTGGTGCTTCATTAGACCGTTTTACTTGCCGAAACTTGCAGTAAACACAGGATCTGTGGTGGAGAATCGAAACTGTGGCTGGGTGATTCGATTCGTCAGTCGTAGTCAGACGCAAATGCACATTATATACTTGACAGTTGTTGTTCTATTATGTTTGTGTTAGTTTCTGTTATGTCTTTGTCTCTGCTACGTCTTTGGTCAGGCAAGCCTGTCACAATCGCAGCACCGTATACGTTATCTTTAAAGCAACTGTGTGCCAGTGCGAGGCGGCAGTGGGGGAACTTGAAAAAAATGTCACTTTCGGTAGTCTAACTCTGTCAGCAAATGGGGTGGTGCTTCATTAGACCGTTTTACTTGCCGAAACTTGCAGTAAACACAGGATCTGTGGTGGAGAATCGCAACTGTGGCTGGGTGATTCCAAATTAGCCACGCGCCTGTGCATAGCTAGTAAGACTAACTCATCTTTGAATTTAAATTTAGGTTTTAGCCATTTCAGCTTCTGTCGTGAATAGCGAAGTGGTATCTTCTTTGGCTACTTATTACAATTCTAAACGCCATCACTCAGTGCATGAACCTCACTATTTTGAATATTCTCGACAGACATACACGAACTGCAGCTTTATCAGGCAACGTCCAATAAGCAGCGACGATCCACATTAGACAAGATCAGTGATACTGAACGCAGGCTGCCGAACTCATACGTTTCATCGGACCATCGTCGCATATCCATCAGTAGGGTTGGTATCATCATATCTCTATTAACCTTGAATTTTTTTTCTCCAAAATTTCTGATGGTTGCATCCGTGAAAGTTTCGGCCACTCAGTTTCGCTGGGGAAGCTGTACCGAATAAACGTCGCAAAGTGTGCGTGTGTGTGTGTGTGTATGCTAGACCTTTAAGTATTTTTTTTTTCCAATCCATCGCTGTGCCTTCTCTTCTTATGTACACTTGATAGGTAAGTTGCTTTGAAAAGTAATGTGTTACAGTTTCTGTTGAGTGCGCTCTCTCTCTTTCTCTCTCTCTTGCTTGCATGCGTATGCTGATGTGTGTGTGTGTGTGTGTGTGTGTGTGTGTGTGTGTGTGTGTGTGTGTGTGTGTGTGTGTGTGTGTGAGAGAGAGAGAGAGAGAGAGAGAGAGAGAGAGAATGACAATGACACTTTATTTTTCAAGGATGAAAGATTAGGTATAGCGTCCTTCTATCTTGTCCTTGAATCCTATCTCTAACCTTGAATTTTTTTCTCTCCAAAATTGGTGCATGGTTGCATGGTGCATGGTGATGGTTGCATTCGTGAAAGTGACAGAGAGAGAGAGACAGAGAGAGTCACCTGTAAATATTTGATCTCATTGTTTTAATTTTCTTTGCTAGATGTGTTTTAGTAGTGTGTAGCAACGGCAAGTTTGTAAATTGACGTTCCTCTCTGTCAAAACTGTAACCGTTGGGAAATAAAGTTTCATCATCATCATCATCATCATCATCATCATCATCTCTCTCTCTCTCTCTCTCTCTCAGAATAGCCGAATGGTAGAGCGTTGGACTTTCCATGCTCGGGTCGTGAGTTCGAATCACGGCTGGGGCCAAATATTTTGTGCTGGCCTTTTTGTCGATGCCACGTCTTTGATATCACCATACGTGGTGGAAAAGGACGTTAAACTCCTAACCCCCCCCCCCTCTCTCCTTATCCTGGCCAAGCTCCCAGCCGTAACAGAATATTTGCTCTTCTATCTGTAAACTAGAAACGGAGCGAACCGGGGCCATCTACAAGCAAGCAAGTAAAAAACAGACCTTCGCTGACAAAGGCGGGTACGAGAAGGTTTGTCGCGACGTCATCTGAGTTCATCTCGGCTGTCTACGCCCCAGAAAAACGGAGGATACGCATAGAGAGGCGCGAATCGGTTACCAGCACCAGTAGGAGTCCGCAAACTTGTAGTTCTACAAGCCGCCCTGCGCAAGAGGTTCCTCCTACAGCTGAGTCAAGTCAGCCGGGTCCAGGGGTGCGCGTACCTAGACCGACATCAGCGACAGGGTCAAGAACAAGAAGACAGTCGGAACTGGTGTTCGTGCAGCCCAAAGTGTTGGTGCGGGACGGCACCCATGAGAGACGCCGCTCACAGTGACATGACCGTGGTGCGTGCGTTAATTAATTAACCCGCGGACACCTATCTCGTTCTCGACCTTGATCGTTCTAAGTTTCTACTCGATGGACCGCGCTCAGGGTTGGACAAATGGGAAGATTACCCCAATTTCCAACTGTTGGAGTCATGAAAGCGAATTGCCCTAGAAATGTAGCCGGGTACCACTGGGTTATTTGGAATCCGCGCACAGTATCGCAAAGCAACATTGTACAACGTCATTTATAGCATCCGTGATCCGTACCCCCCCCCCCCCCCCAAAAAAAAAAAAAATAAAAAATAAAAAATAAATAAATAAATAAAAATAAAAAATAAATTCGACAAACTATATACATTTGATCTGAGGAGTATCTCGCTTTTGGACCCGTGGAGAAGTGGAGCAAAAGCTTGAATTTTTCAGGAACCTGCGAACTATCAAGAACGGCCGGAATATCGTATCACACAATCACTGATTG
Organism: Batillaria attramentaria; assembly: GCA_018292915.2. Taxonomy (NCBI): domain Eukaryota; kingdom Metazoa; phylum Mollusca; class Gastropoda; family Batillariidae; genus Batillaria; species Batillaria attramentaria. Next base: position 297,634 of record JACVVK020000094.1, read on the forward strand.
ACATGACTGATACAGAAACACATGAGCGTGTTGATATACAAGCATCAACCTCGACGGAGGATTTGAGTCATTTGACTGGAGCTGACGAGTGTGCATTACACTGTTAACCAATTGTAACGCTTTCCGGGACGATTGCCATGCGCATAAATTTGAAACCGTGCAACTCTCAGCGCATCACAAATCTGAGTGTTTGTGTCCTCGAGCAAGAGGCGTTTCTGTCTACACGAAAGACTGGATGAAGTGAAAAATAGCATTACTGAACTGTTGTGAGTTCAGCAACACTTTCGTGCTGTCTGTCTTGTTCGTTTCGCACGTTGAACTGTTGTGAGGTCAGCAACACTTGTGTGCTGTCTTTCTTGTTCGTATCGCTGCAAAAGTGCTGCTATACATTGTGAGTTCAGCAACAGTTGCATGTTCCAGTGTGCATATTGCTGCAGAAGTTCTGCAACAGATTTTGAGTTCAGCAACAGTTGTATGTTGTCTTGGGCATATTGCTGCAAAAGTGCTGCAAAAGATTTTGAGTTCAGCAACAGTAGTTTGTTGTCTAATGCATATTGCTGCAAAAGTGCTGCAATAGACTGGAAATGTTACTTGCAGAAAAAACGTTGGAAAAATGATATAGGTGTAATCGAACGTTTCGTTCGTTCGTTCGTTTTTATAGGAACCGAAGTTTCAATTTGTATTCTTAAACAAAATATATCCTTCACGTGTAATGTAACACTTGGCAAATAACTGCAAATGAAGTGGCAAAATGAATAAAAATTAGTTTTTTGGGGGGAAACAATCAGCAAGATGAAAAATCTAATGATGACGCTGTGTACGACGTAAATGTTTAGCTTAAAATTATTATTATTTTTATTATCATTAAAAAGAAAAATAATATGCTATTAGGCTATTAGACTAAAAACGAGCAAAATACAGACATTTGCGTCCTTTTTAATATAAGGGCGAATTTATTTTTGGTTCCGCCATATAGAAAATTAATTTTACGTACAAGCCTCTGATAAAATGTCCACTTTGTAATATAGTTTTCGTGGACAGGCATTGTGATGAATGTGCATAATGTGAAAGAAATATTGATAGATTTGAAGGGTAGGGGACGGGGATGGAAGAAAGGTGAGTTCACTAAATGAAAGAAAACAAAATTTAGACGATAGATAATAATAAAACAAACAAAAAAATTATAAACTCACAATTTGAAATAACACAGAAGCGTTGTGTCGCATGAATACAGAAAGTGCATCCGATTCCTCTAATATATGTATTCATGCAATAGCATACTAGATGGTCACAAGTCATTCCGCACTGCAATTAAAATGTATTTTTCAAGAATAACAAGTTATTAAGAAAATGTTTGGTGCAGTTGAAGTGTTAAAAAAAGGTCGAAGAACTACTTACAACAAGATTCAGTTCAAATGTGATTTGTAGGCGGTCTACGATAACATGTGCCAGTGGCCAGCGGCTGTGAACCACAGGAGTGCGAATCGCCGTCACACAATACAGTTAAAGCAAATACACCAAAGGCCTCCACGAGCTACTTCATCATGGAAGGCCCCGCCTCCCATATTTTAAGCGCCTGCAGTGACAGACGCATTTGGGGGGGTGGGGGGGGGAGGAGATAGAAGGGGGTGAGGGAGGGGGGATTGAGTGGGGTGGCGGGAGGGCTTTGAAGAAACGGTCACGTAACCGTTTATCGCTGAGGTTGAGGTCACACTCCTTTTGGCCAACCAGATGCGGTCACGGTCACAAACTAACTGCATCAGACATTCTCCAACAGTAAAGCTTATCTAAAAACACGCGACGATGTTCACAGGTTATGGTGTATATCACTATGTTCTGTTGAAACATCTTGTGGCGCGCTGAGCGCATCGTCGCGCCTTTTTGGTTTTGGTGGTTACCAAGAGTGGCTTTTTAATAATACATGTACTACATGAACTTTTTTTTTTAACGAAACAAATTTCCATTTGAATCTGTCGGACCCCGTTCCCCCTCCCCCCCCCCCCCATCACTCTCCGCTAACCACCCCAGGCCCCTAATAAAAAAAAAGGAAGAAAAACAACCATAAAACCCCCAAGCAACAACAACAACAACAACAAACAAAACTAAAAAACAGACAGACAGACGGACAAACAAACAATAAAAATACCCCCCCCCCAAAAAAAAAAAAAACAAAAAAAAAAACAACAAAAAAAACAACAACAACAACAAAAAACAAGGGGGGGGGAGAAAAACCAACAACAAAACAAACAAATTAAGAACTGGTAAACACATTGGCGCAAGAATTAAGAGCTATGCGTAGTTGTCGCAATTACTTGCCTTTGTTTGACAGATTGAAAAAGCGCAAATAGATTTTTTTTTTAATGTCAATGTATTTTTTTTACACCAGGTCCTCAAGAATTTTGCAAATTTGAAAATAAGGCTAGACAACCAACATTTGCAAACAAGCATAGAACGAGATAATAGGTCTTATTATAAACATTTGCATGGCAGTCAAAGTACTAGCGACAGCACTTCGAACTTGAATACTTCCACCACTCCCAGTTTTATCAAACCTTTAATTTATTTTTGTTTTCGAAGCAAGGTCATGGTATTTTTACATCAGAAATAGTCTGAAAATAGGCTGTTCTTTTCAACGAGCAGATAGTAGTGCATGAATTCAGCACGTTGTCACCTTCACACCGAACCTTGTTTTGAATTTAATAGCCTCCTAACAGACATAAACAGGCACTGAAACTAATTTGCATGGACTGGTTCAGGGGTGCGGACGTGTTTCCGTCGCAGGTCCAACACCACCACAGACACACTCCAACAAAGGAAATCCGAGTGTGATAAGTGCCCCAAATTTAGAAACGTTTATCGGGTTGAAGTTTCGGAGGGTTTAAATCCGTACCTCGAGAGTACCATATCGTTCTCTGAGTGCTGGATGTTGACCGATTCGGTAACACTCGATTCCCGAAATGGGTGAAGCATGATACGGCGGCCCACAAAAATCAACCAATCACAACGCCCCACTCCCAAACCCCTTTCCACCAGTCTCCGTCCCTTCTTTTTGTCTTTCCTTTGTACTTTCAAAGCATCCCTCCCCTAAACCGTATAAATATCGGCCGATTCCCCTTTCTCGCCACAAATCTTGGATTTACCAGTTATCAAGTTCATCACCCAGAGCTATACAAGCAGTCTTCTTCTTCCTTCGGTAGCATTCGTTCATTCGTATCAAGTTCATCACCCAGAGCTATACAAGCAGTCTTCTTCTTCCTTCGGTAGCATTCGTTTATGTTACTAGTTTGACTCTTGAGACGTCGTGTGCACCTGGTCATCGTTCTGCAGCTTCTAAACAACGTATATGCCTCCTTCCAAAATGATTTTCAGCATCTGTTTGGCTCTTGCCTGTTGTTTGACAACCCTGGTGCTTTTCCTGTACTGGTGAGTTGAAACTTGAAGTCAAATTACAACAAATTTTCCTTAGTCGATATCGTATTATCTGTTTTCTTGTGCTGCAGGTATTTGCAAAAAGTAAACGTCTACAAAAAAAAGTTAAGTTTTATAATGAAAATCCATCTTGCAAGTCAGCAGTTGAAGATATAAAGTATTCCTATTTTTGATGCGCGCTTTCATCAAAACGGTCACTTGAATTTCAGCTTGATATCTTTTGCAGGCATCTGAAGCGTCATTTCTCATTGTTTGAGAGACTGAATATCCCAGGCCCCAAACCTTCCTTACTCGTCGGCAATTTGTGGGAGATCATGGAAAAGGTGAGCAAATCTTCATTCATTTCGATTTGCTGTTGTTTGTATGTTTTGTTTGTTGTCTTTTTTTCCCCGACTTTTCTTTTTACTACTTATTAGTCTTGTGCCACGTTGACTGACATTTACTTATTGTACTTGCAGGGCCAGTTTCAGGCAGCCGTGGACTGGGGCCACCAATACGGGCGTGTGTTCGGTTACTACGAGGGCTACACTCCGGTTCTCAGCGTCAGCGATCCCGTCATCCTTCGCGAAGTACTTGTAAAGGATGCCGCCAACTTCATGACCAGGAAGGTAGGCGTCTGGATGAACTTTTACGCAGGTCTTTTTCTTTTTTCTTTTTTTTTTCGTGGGCAGTATTTTGTTATAATGCTTGCATTGACTCGGGGGAGGGGGGCAACAAAAACCTTCCCAAACAAACAAACAAACAAACAAACGCCATTGCGAAATTGGAGTGTACACTTCCATCTGTTACGTACACACTGATCTCACGAAAATATGCCGTGTTCAGCAGCGCTTTCGATGTCTGTTTCCAGCCGTTCCCTATGGCGCCCCGCAAAGCATTGGGCCTGTTTCTGGAGAACGGACATCAGTGGCGCCGCAGTCGATCCCTCCTCACTCCCGCTTTCTCCTCCGGCAAACTCAAACAGGTAAGCAATTGTCTTGGTTTATTCGGCCTCAGTACAAACTGGAACGACCAAAACAACACACACACACACACACACACACACACACACACACACACACACACACACACACACACACACACACACACAGACACACACACACACACACACACAGACACACACACACACACACACACACCAATAACAACAACAACAACAAACCCCTTTGCCATACACCAGTTTCTTAACCCAAGTTTTATGAAGAGCATTCTCGGTTGAGAATTAAATTTTGCATTACACGCGGAAAGGGAGGGAAAAGACCCGACAGCAACAGTTCGCCTCTTTCGACCAGCCTAAAGCTAGTGTTAGTACAAAACTGACTGCAGTCACTTCCATATCGTGATGCTTACAGTTTGCGAAACTCTTTCAGATGATGCCCATTATGCAGAACTCTGCTGACATCCTCGTGGACACCCTGGGCCGCCTTAGCAACAAAGAGAAGAGTGTGGATGTCTACAGCGCCTTTCAGGGTCTGACCCTGGACGTGATTGGACGCTGCGCCTTTGGTCTGCAGACTGAGGCCCAGACTGACGAGAAGGACGAGTTCCTCACCAGCATCAGGTCCCTGTTCCAGACCATGTCTACAACTATCATTCTGCCCTTAGTCAGTAAGTGTGTGCATTTACTATTTACAGCGATTCTGTGGAGCAGTCACACTTTAGGTGTTTGGACTGAAGGAAGGATTTTTTTTCACTGGGTTTCACTTCCTACTTTATTAAGTCGATTTTCTTTGACCGTGAAATAAATAATGAGAGTAGGCACAGCATATCCATGCAAGACAATAATATTATGATGTTTATTGTTCTCCTAGAGTGCTTGTTCCTAGAGTGCTTGTTCCTAAGAACTTGGATGCTCATAATTCACACGGAACGCGTGGATCTTTTTTTTTTTTTTTTTAAATTTCAAATGACTTTGATGTTCTAGTAAAGTCAGTATATATTTGAGAGTTCTGACCACATTGTTGCGTCTGTTTTTACAGTGGCTGTCCCGTTCCTGGCTCACTTCGTCTTCGCGCTGAAGAACGTCGTCTTTCTGTTTGGCATGAACCCCGTTGTCTGGCTGAGACTCAAATTGAAAGAGATCATCCAGATCCGCAAAAGCATGGGGGTAAGTGTCCTACGCCACTCCATATCTTTTTTGGCGTATAGTAGAAGGGCCTAAGTTGTTTGAGAAGTTAACGTACTTGTCTCGTGTTGCCTACTACCTCAGAACATATACCGTGCATGAATAGGCGCATAAAAAATTCTTATTCTTATTCTCATCACAGCCCAACTCAAAAGTGGTGGACCTGGTGCAGCTGATGCTGTTCCCTAGCAAAACACGCCTCAACAAGCATAACAGGCAGGCCGAGGAGGACGAGCAGAACGAGGCCGTGGACACTGAGCAACTGGCGCAGATGACGGAGCGGGAGATCGTGGCCCAGAGCATGACCTTCCTCCTGGCCGGCTACGAAACTACCAGCGCTGTCCTGGCTTTTCTCTCACACGCCCTCGCCCAGACCCCAGACGTCCAGGCACGCCTGCAGAAGGAGATCGACGCTCGCGTTGGAAAGGTAGGAGTTTTCAAACAAGTGTTATTCAATTTATTTGCTTCCTTGGTAGAGCAGACACAGCTGCCTAAATGGACAAAGCATTCTCTGGCGGTGGAAAGTTATAATCATAATTTATATTTTAAACAATGATAAAATGAACCTGAAATAATAAATAATTATTATGTTGGAAAGCTTACAGATTTTTTAAAATTATAATTATGTACAATATTTTTTTTTGCTGCTAAAATGGACAAAGCGTTCTCGGAAAGTAATATGTAACAATCACAACTTTGTTTAAGGATGATCAGGTAAATCTTAAGCTTGTTATTCCGATGCTAATCGGGGAATTCCGTATTGTGTGTCTGCAGGAGATAAACTACGAGTCCGTTCAGAACCTGACCTACTTTGACATGGTGTTTGATGAAGTGTGCCGCCTCTTTCCTACGGCTTCTCAGTAAGTTTATTTTCCAAAGTAACACTTTCCTACATATGTAAATACTAACTGGGAAACATCTTACTGCGAAAAGATACTGCTCTGTAAAGAACCATAAATCTGTTAAGTGTCACTTGTAGCTGCCCCCCCCCCTCTCTCTCTCTCTCTCTCAATTAAAAATGAATGAAAATAACCAACAAATCATGTTTAGAATCCGAATGCCCCAATGCCCTACTGGACCAGCGCAACTAACACACAATGTGGTTTTCTTTGTTACAGAATCGTCACGCGCCAGGCGACCGAGTCACGTGTGATCAACGGCGTGACCATCCCAGCCGGAATGAACATCCATGCCAACATCTGGGCTCTGCACCATGACCCCGAGTTCTGGACACAGCCTGAGGTCTTCGATCCCGAAAGGTATGTCAGCTGCTTTTCACTGGAAATGCGATGTTGTGTGTGCCAAAAACAAACAAAGAAAAAAGTCTGTTTACTTCTGTTAATGTCTACTGTGTTTCATGATTCATTTAGGAGCTTTTTGGAGTGTGTTTGGCTCATTGTCCGATGATGATGTTAGAAGAGGAAGGAAAAACAGCAAATAGTTTAGCAGATTTGCAGTGCTGGACCAAGTTGCAAAAGTATAATAGCATTTTATTTTCGAATCTAAAATTTACAACTGTTTTAGATCTGCAATCAGCTTCTTGTATGATCAACCGAATACTGGGCACATAGTTCTTTTTCAACTCAGAAAGAAAGACCGAATCACATGTGGACCGTTATTTGCAGATTCTCTGCTGCCAATCGTGACAAGATCCAGCCGTACACGTTCCTTCCGTTTGGCTCCGGTCCCCGCAAGTGTATCGGGATGCGCTTCGCGATTCTGGAGGCCAAGGTGGCGCTTGTCAAGCTCCTCAGACAGTTCAACCTCAGCCTCGACCACGAGCAGCAGGTCAGCATCTCAGTAGTGTGTGTGTGTGTGTGTGTGTGTGTGTGTGTGTGTGTGTGTGTGTGTGTGTGTGTGTGTGTGACGGTGTGTGAAGGGGGGGGGGGGGGTTCAGTCTAAAATCGAAAAGAAGGAGGAAATAAAGATATGGAAGAATAAAAAAATATAAATAAAGGGAAAAAAAGGAAGAATGGACAACAACTTTAAGCAGTGTAAAGAGCGAACTAACCTCATTAATTCATTTTTTGGAGATGAAAGTTCCTTTCTTATGTTCATTCCACTGATGCTAGTTATTTTTTTTATCAGATCCAAATTCCCTGTTTCTTTTTACGTTTACTTTGTCTCTTTTTACATGTCTTCTTCATACTTTTCCCATGCACAGTTACTAATGTCCCTCTTGTCTTTCCACAGGAACCAATCAAGCTAATCGGCCGTGGTGCAATCGTCCCTCAAAACGAGGTCAAGGTGAAGGTCACCAAGCGGACTCTCCGCAGACTTACAAATAACCGCCACGGCTGAACAACAGACCCACATGATCCAGGTTCAACAAATCAACCGTGAAAATTCTATTCAAAACTCAACCCAAACTTCAACCAGCCTCCACCACCTCCTGCTTGACAAAGGGAAAACTCCGAAACTGTGTCACCCAAATCCAGAAGACAACACGTGGTGCGCGTGGACTAATAGGCTAATAACGAAAGTTTGGCTCCAGACTTCTCGTCACCAAGCAAATATTAACTTGAGCTCCAGTTCGGAACTTTTGAACGGAAAGTCTGTTTCCGGGGTTCATTGGACCCCAGACTACGTCTGTTCCTGGGAACGTGCTTGTGAGACCGAGAGGTCGATCTGCACAGTCCGTTTAAAACAGACCGAAGTCTGAAAGGCACGTGACTTGGGGACTATTCGAGACGTACCTCTTAAGCATTCGTTGTTCGAGAGACAGCGACAGTTAGAAGTGCGACAGCAGGACAAATGATACGGGTGAAGAAATGTGAAATGTCAATGGCAACGTGAGATTGAGAATTGATTTACATTTATGCCATCATTGATGGAAAGACTGCTTGAAAGACAGGCTCATAATAGTACTAGCATCTTGAGGCAAGCATGTGTGTGTGTGTGTGTGTGTGTGTGTGTGTGTGTGTGTGTGTGTGTGTGTGTGTGTGTGTGTGTGTGTCTGAGAGAGAGAGAGAGAGAGAGAGAGAGAGAGGAATTATTTATTATAATTATTATTTATTTGTACTTCTGCTTGCAAAAAGTGTGTGTTCAGAGTGAAGCAGCGGACTACATAATTATTGCCTACAGTTGGCAAACACTGAAGATTGATGCAATTTTCCTGTAATGCAAACTTAGGCAAAGTGCTAAAATAATACCCGTGCAGTGTCATATACCGATGAAATATTCGCCGGTTTCGCGTGTGATTGTGTAACACGTGAAGTGTTTGTGAGTGTGTGTGTGTGTGTGTGTGTGTGTGTGTGTGTGTGTGTGTGTGTGTGTGTGTGTGTGTGTGTGTGTGTGAGAGAGAGAGAGAGAGAGAGAGAGAGAGAGAGATTTCCTTCCTAATATTATGCATTTCTGTGTTATCGAGCTACCTGACAAATAAATCGCTACAAAATATTTTATTGAGTTTTCCTTGACGTTTCTCTGTGTGAATTTTTCTGTTGTCCTTTGCATGCATGCACACACACACACACACACACACACACACACACACACACACACACACACACACACACACACACAAAACACACACACACACACACACACACACACACACACACACACACACACACACACATGAAACATGACCGGACACACTTGAAGTTTATCATAAACAAATTTATTTCAGTGACATTGTATAGGAGAAAATATTAGACCGCGTTTGTAAATTCTTGGGAAAACCCCATAAACATAAAGGGTCGGCTGGAAAATTATGTCAAACTTGCATTCAGATTTAGAAGTCCCATTGCAATCAACACTTTAAAAACAAACGTAGAACATGCACTTTACAAATGGCAAGAAAACATGAATGTAGACCACATATGAATGTGTTTTCATTTTAAATTACGCAGAAACATTATATTTCCAGTCAGAAAAAAAAATCCAATGGCGAAATTTTCACTGTCAGGGTGCTAGCCTATAATTATTGTCAGAAGCTTTATAATAAGTACGAGAAGCAACTACGCTTTCTACAATTTATCCTACTTAAGGCAGTGTGTCTTTAATGCGAAGTTAATTTTGCCGAAAGAGAAGAAGTGATAGAAGTAGAAGCATGAACACTATCTTAGCTGGTCTAAATATTGGCTACATCGCCTGCGACTATAGAAAAATTATCTTCTTAATAAATAAATTAAAAAAGTAAAAAAAAAGAAAGAAAGAAAAAGAAAGCGCGCCATTTTTTTTTTTTTACAGCATCATGTATAATTACACATAAAGCTCTGTGTACAGTGCAGTCTTAAATGATGTGCTATGATTAGATGGAGGAAGTAATGAAGACATTATCATTATGCCGTGAGTCCTGGTACACTGTGGAGAAAAAAACCCAACCAATACTCCGCAAGTAGCACTCAAAAAAGCAGCGTAGGTATTTCTTAGGAAAACAGGTCGTTTTTTTTTTTTTTTTTTTTTTTTTTTTTTAAACTTGAGTCGATTGGTTACTGTAAATTACTAACATCAGTAACATGCCAGAGATAAATTTACAAAAGAACCCAAAAAGACCAGTGCAGTTTTCAAGGCATAGATAATTTTTTTTTTCAATTTCGGTGTTCGAAAATCTAACCTTGAATGTTACCCCGGTCCTATATGTATTTCTTTCTTTCTTTCATTGTATTTTCTTTCGTTTGTAGAGTTTTCATAGTGAAAGGGCTATAAAGGCCGTCGAGCATATTTCAAATGTTGAGGTTTGGCAAATAGTCGACAATTCTGATTGCCGATGGCACTTTCCCACACTACCTAAGTGTAGTCAACACCGTATCTCGCACAGTGAGATAAGAAATTCCGCGTGCAGTACAACGTCCGCCCGCTAGCAAATCGTAATCCACACAGGTTACAACACAAGGAACGAGCAACGTTGGGTATCGTTTTGATAATAATAAGTGTGTATTGCGTGAGCGCCTTTTCATAACTTCTTGAACTGGCTCAAAGCGCCGCGAGCTGAGCCCAACACGCACGCTCACGTGAATCACACGCATTCTCTCACACACTGGACATGAACACTTTACAATCACGTGGTGCGAAGGGTCAGCTCAGCTGTTTAAGTTTTGGAATTTAGATTTGCCTTTATTTCAAATTTTGTGGGCTGAACATTTCCAAAGCAGAGGGGGAGGAAGCTGGAGTACCCGGAGAGAACCCCCGACGATCGGACCGAATGAACGGTGTGATGAAGGAAAAATTCATCGACCCGAGTGGGACTCGAACCTGACCTCTCGCATTGGTGACAAAGTCTCTTAACCACTAGACCACCGACCACGAGGAAAACTCACTCTTGTTTGGATAATTTTTTTTTTATTTCGTCCGAGATCTCGTTTAGCATTCTGTATTTACGTTGCTTTTTTCCTTCGTACTTCCAGCTGTTCCGAACACCCAAACTGAAACGTGGACGGAAACTGTGAGTGATCAAAGATGGATTTCATGTCCTGTACATACGGAATTTCTTTGCTTTCCGTTCCTGGTTAAAACCAGTATTTGCTGTGAAATGCTAATGGATAACAATCGCCATTTCAATAAATGACATTTGTACATCAGCCGGTTGTGTCATTTCTGTTCAATCGTACCCATCCCACAATCAGTGAACTTCAGCCCTCGTAGTAGAAGGTCGCTTAAACAAAGAAGGATTTCATGTCTTGTACATACGAGTCATCTGTAGGGGGGTTTGGGAGAAGCGGCTAACCAGCGCCCTTCTCATCCTACTACCCCTGTAGACAAGACCGAGTGCGGAGGTTTGCACCGAGCGTACCAGGATGTGGAGGTTTGCTTCCAGTGTACCAGGGTCCACGGCTTGGCTTTGGTGGATCCAGCAGACCATCAATCCGCTGAGATCTCTTGGATCCACTGAAGCGCGTGTAGATATTATGACGTGGCAATGGGCACTGATCGCCTGGCATGTTGTGTGACGTCATGGTAGGGTCATAAGGGGGGTCAAAGGTGGTCGCAGTTTCATTTCGCTGTCATCATGGTGACGAACTCTGCAAGGACAGAAAGCAAAGAGGCAAGTGAACAGAGTGTGAACAGTGGCTTCAAGCAACAGTAGGCCGACTGCCATGACTAAGACCACGGACTAAGGAGTACTCACCCTAGGTGTCTGCTGTTCTTAACAGGTCCTACAATTACGCTGCTGTTCAATTCAAATCTACCTAAGCTCGACGATTTCGTCCCCCTTGAAGGAAACACCTGCTTTTAACCCCCCCCCTTTCCCCCCCCCCCCCCAAAAAAAAGGCAAGCCATGCTGTCAACAGACCCTGCAATAGAGTTCTTTTTGCGAGGAAAACAGTCGGTTTCGGAAAAGACCAATAAAAAGCGGATGAAACGATGTTAAGTTTAGGGTAAAGTTTTTCTTCTTTAATTATCTTAAACCTTTTTTAATTGGTCTTTATCGAAAGCGCAGCCTCGTCTGGCTATCCTGCGCATGCGCCTACGCGAACTGTATGTGTTCCTATACAGTCGGTATCAACGGTGCTTTGTGAATAGCAAATGATGGAACTGTGCTGACGTAATCAGGACTCTGTTTGCGAAACGATCACTGTGCCTGTTTTCTGCATGCGACCCGATTGAATTGTGCTGTGCTGTACTCACGAAGACCTACTCGAGACAAAATAAGGCACGAACTGAAAGGAAAAGAGTGGAAGGTAAATAGAACACAAACCCACAAACCAGAAATGACAATTCAAGGGCACGAGAACCATACGAACAATATCCATCCATGTAATCCCCCCACCACGTATCAACATAATAATAATAATAATAATAATAATAATAATAATAATAAAATGGGTACTTAAGAGACGCCCTCTCTCTCGCGGGAGCCCAGGGCGCCTGACCAGCAACACACACTCACTCACCCAGAAACACACGCAACATGCCTCCACACTCCACACATACATTTAACTACAAACACGTAATGTGCAACACTGATTATACACGGGCTGCCCCTGGCACACACACACACACACACACACACACACACACACACACACACACACACACACACGACCAACAAGATGGTGATGCGGCAACAGTTACTGGTTGAAGGCTGTGAAGAGGTGGGTTTTCAAATTTGTTTTGAAAGATAGTTTTGTGTCTGCATATCTGATCGAAACTGGGAGATCATTCCAACAAGTCGGACCCTGGTATGAATCACTACGCTGACCAAATGACATGCCAAATGTTTGTCACTTTGACTCATGCAAACCAAACGAGAAACCGACCCAGTTCCGATCTCAATGATTTATTCAAACCGTGAAAATGTGGATTACAAACTTTTAACTGGACGATGTGTGGTCATTGGTACACATTTGTCGTATAAAAGTCAACATTCGTAACACGTACAAAATGCATAATGCAGAACAGACGTTCCAGTCTTGTTCAAATGTCTACAAATCACACACTCAACTTTCACGTACTCTCAAAGTACGATTTTATTTTACAGGTCTTCCAGAAGTGGATTGTTATTCCAGTAAAATGGAATATGTGAAGCTGTACACGCAATAATTCACAATTTGAAAACAATCTCCAGAGAAAACAGCTCAAAACTGGCGCTTGAAAACCACATCCAGATACATGCCCACATAACTGGCGTTTCAAAACCATCTCCTGGATAATTATGCACATAACTGGTGTTCTAAAAACATCTCCAAGATAGATGTACACACAACTGGCGCTTGCATACCATTTTCAGTTACATCTGCACATAACTGGCGTTTGAAAACCATTTTCAGTTACATCTGCACATAACTGGCGTTTGAAAACCATTTTCAGAAAATTGTGCATATAATTGGCATTTAAAAACCATCTCCTAGATAAAATTAGGGTGCACTTAACTGGCGTTTGAAAACCATCTCCAAATACATGTGCACACAACTAACGTTCAAAAACCATCTCCAGAAAACTGTGCACAAAGCTGGCGTTTGAAAACTACCTCCAGATAATTGTACAAACATCTGGCGTTTGAAAACCATCTCCAGATAAAAGTGCACGGAACTGGCCTTCAAGAGACATGTTTTGACACGAAAAAACACTTTTGAGAACACACACTGGCTGGACGTCTGTGAAAAATCTGCCAAGTGAACATACAAACATCTTTACGATAAAAACAAATGTCAAGACCATAAAATTGCCATCTCAGCCTATCATTACTGTTGGATCTTGGTTCAAGCTCCACTACGCACACCGAAACACTGCCATTCAAAACATTACTCAGACAACATCGAGACGCACAGCCAGAAACAGTCCACGTGGCCATGGGTGTATGTTTCACACGGGCGACTAACCCATGTATGATTTTTTTTTTTTGGTCGTAAAAGCTCAACAACAAACAAACAAAACTCTCTCTCAATCTCTCTTTCTCCATTTCTCTCTCTCTCTCTCTCGCAGGCACGCACGCACGCAGGCACGCAGGCACGCACGCACGCACGCACGCACGCACGCACGCACACACACACACACACACACGCACACACACACACACACACACGCACACACACACACACACGCGCGCGAAGACTATGAGAGGATACCGCCGTCAACATCAAACTCCAAACTTTCAAAGGCAAATCCTCAACAACCCCAAAGCGCGAAATTTGAATGGAATGGAATCAATAAACAATCCTTTGATAAAAAAACGTTGCAGTGAGTGATGTTCATGTTTATGCCATTGACTGTGGGTACAAAGTACCACGTGCAAGGACGGTATATTACCCCCAAGAAATAACCGGCGACATCGTGACAGGTTCGTGACTATTAGAAAGTTACATCCGTGAAGAGATGTTTTTCTTACCCAACCCACCCACCATATTAATCACAATGTTACATTCCATTCCTCTGAACAGCCCGAGCCAAACCACCCCCTGCCCGCTATATGAGACTTGTTAAAAGAACAAGCCACTGCACACCAGTAGGAACCACTTCAAGCCACTATTACGCAAGGCGTGGGCATTCCCTGCTAGGCCCGAGACTGCTGCAGATTGCATAATAGTGGCTTGAAATGGCTCCCAGCGATCTGGGCCCGTGTGTAGAACTCGAGGTTAATTTAGCCCACGGCTACGGGCCTAACCCAGACTATGACAAAAGAAACTCCAAAACAAAATTAAATAGAAAAGGAAGCGAAGAAAGAAAGACAAAAATCCTTCTATAACGGCATTGGCACCTTGCTGGAATGGGCCCGCTTCCTGATTTTAAAAAAAAAAAAAAACAACAGAAAATTTAACCCTAGAGCTAGTTTAGTTCGAGGTTAGACTCTAACCCGGGGCTAAACTCCCTAACCTCGACTTTTACATGCGGGCCTGAAGATTTCAAGTCAAACTGCCATTTTTGCATGGGCTATTAAAAGATACCCCAGGTGTTGAAGTTACCAATAAAACTGATAATCACACTGGTATGGTCTCAACGGCTGCCAAACTAAAGTGGACAAAATAATGCCTCATTGCACTCTGCCAAAGACCCTACATTACTAGGGTCTTTGACTCTGCCGAGTAAAACGCTTCAAAGCCGGGCCTACAAACGCTTAGGTTCTCGAACACAAACTTTTCTCTCACACGACAAAACGTGGTAGACAAGTGCACTGATTATGCAAACATGTCCCGGGAAACACGTACACGGAATGTGCAGCTTGGGAATGAAATTAATTATAACATAAAAAATAGACACTCGGAAAAAACTCCCGCCGTACCAAAACCAAGACATGGCCCTGTAACACCCACTGCAGAGACGACCAGCAGGTAACAACATCCAACTCAACAATGAAACATCAAAACGGCAATAAAATGTACAGTACAACTCTATCGAAGAGGCTGTTAGTTACAAATTAGATCACTCAAACCCTCACCCAACGATGAATGCAGGCAGGCGTGTGCATAGGTGTAGTACATTTGGTCATCTAGTCGCCTAAGTTTTTCCGGATTTTTTTTTTTTAATTTTTTTTTTGGGGGGGGGGGGGGGGGGGGGGTTGTGATTTGTGAATATTTATTGGAGGTAGATATTTGAAAACTTGTGACCTAACTTGTTTTTTTTATATTAACTTTTTTTTTATATTTCAACCATGGATATGAAATAGCTGACGACTTCGGCACAAGTGAAAATCTGGGCCAAAAAAGGTGGAGGAAAAAGAAAGTATACCCCGTCTCTCCCCCTCCCCCCCCCCCCTTCGAGAATACGAAGTAACAATGATGTCATGCTTATAATCGTATTCATAGGACCCGCATGCAAAACTCGAGGTTAATTTAACCCTCGGCTTGAGGGCTAACCGAGACTAGCTATAGACCAGAAGTAATTCACGTGCCCCCTGAAAACCTTCATGAGATAGTGGGAAAACGTGACCTCAGTAAATGACGGATTGCCAACAACAACCACGACCACGACCACTACCACTACCAAAAAAAAAAAAAAACCAAAAAAACCCAACAACAACAAACAAAATCTGAGCATATCGATTTAGGCTGGTTTCACTTATGCCAAGAAGAAACGGAAAGACAGAGAACACTGTCTATTATAACATGTATCAGGTCACAACTTCCTGTATAACCTTTTTTTCTGCAAGAGGTCTACAAAGATGGCTTCATAAAAAGTTATCGTCGAAAATCGTCGGCGACTGAGATACCAAACGCACTATACATTTCTGGCCAACAAGTGAGAGCCTCTGCTCAAGAACAACAAATAACCGAACTGTCTTATAATAAAAAGCGCACACTGACAAAACATGACAAGGAATCACATTATATTCAAGCTTATGGACGTTTTCTCCGGGATTTGAGCAGGGGGAAAAAGTACGTGACACTTGGCTGCCAGTTATGAAAACAACAACTAAAACAATACAAAACAAAAACCAAAAACCAAAAATAAACTGGATTTTCTTGTTGAAATATCAGCACTGTTCAAACTGACACAGACAGTATAGACACTAGGGGCGGTCGCTGGTCTAGTGGTTAGGACATTGTTACCAGTGCAAGAGGTCAGGTTCGAGTCCTACTCGAGGCGAAGAATTTTTTTCTCGTATGTGACACCGTTCATTCGGGCCGACCGTCGGGGGGTTCTCTCCGTGTACTCCGGCTTCCTCCGGGCCCCTCTACTTTGGAAAATGTTCAGCCAACAAAAAATCGAAAATAAATGCAATTCTAAAATTCTGAAAGGTAAATTGCTGAGTAGGCCCTTCGCACTATGTGATTGTGATGCGTTCGGGTCCAGTGTGTGAGAGAATGCGTGTAATTCACGTGAGCGTGCGAGTTGGCTTTAGCTCGAGTCGCTTTGAGCCAAATATTTCGGATAAAGCGCCTATATTAACGCGTATCATTAAGACACAAGGAGGCAGTAATGCTCCCTAAAGGAAGAAAATTAGTTTTGGCTTTGTCCGTGGCGAGGGGGGGGAGTTACCGACAGCCGTCACGAAGCATCTCCTCAATGAACGACACAATTATACTCTGCGACTTTTCCCCTAAAACTTTGGACCTTGCAACGTAATTATGGCAAAATATCTCTGAGCAAACGTACGGTATAAACAAAGGGACACATACTTGTGACTATTATTGCTATATGTTGCTGTCGTTGTGAGAAAACCTTTTCGCGATAGAAATAGTCCCCCTCCCCACCACCACCACCACCACCACCCACGCCCCCCCCCTTCCCTAATCCGAGCTCGCGAGTCCTCTAATGTTATATGTGTTCAGATTTACACCAGCTATCAGTAACCAATCCCTGTAACAAGTTAGGCATTGGGCTATATTTTCAAGGTATCCAAACATTCGACGAAGCCGCAGGGGAAAAGGAAGAGAGGCCGGCCTCGCAACAGCTGGAGGCGGGACACTGAGGCAGAGCTATGTAAGCAGGGGACCAACTGGACTGGTGTGGCAAGACTAGCCCAGAACAGAGTGCGATGGCGAAGGGTTGTCGATGGCCTATATGCTCCACGTGGAGCCAGGGGCCTAAGTAAGTAAACATTCGACGCCGTACCTGTGGGCATACAATCTGTCCTCAGTAACTTTCTGCAGGGTAGTTCAAATGAAAAAAACTTCCGACGAAACAAAGCATTGTACGTTTGTGGTAGTCTGATACTTGTGGCTGGATCAGCGATGAATTAAACGATCTCTGCGTATTCTCAGTTTTGACAAGTCTTTCAACAGGTGCGTTCAAAAAAAAAACACCCCCCAAAAACCATGAATATTAACAATAACAAAACCGAACGTTTCAAATATTTACACTTTCGGGCAAGGTTACGAGCGATCACCCAACTCAAAGTTGAACGGAATGAAAAATATTTTATCACACAGACACACACACACTGGGACACACACACTGGGACACACACACACACACACACACACACACACACACACACACACAGACAGAGACAGACAGACAGACAGACAAATCAACAAAAAAACAAAACCTGACCACACGTCAAATTACACTCAAGCATAAACGCCACTATCTGAGACACTCACTTTTTTCGAGTTGTAACCTCGTTTATAAATAGTACAAACAACTCAAACTCAAATCACAGATCAGCTTTGAACTGCTAAAAAAAAACCCAAAAAAAAACAAAAACAAAAAAAAACAACAACAACGTTCGAACAAACAAAAACTGAACAACAACCAAACCCCTAAAAATACAGAGAAACAATAGACTTATGACAAACCGGCCGAAGTATTGACAGGATGTGCAGAGGCGTACAATTATTATTTTGGGGAGGATCACATTAATTAATGGAATCTTTCCCAGAAACTTTGACGCTACTGGAACGCAAACGTGTGCAGCAGAACACAGGCTGCGCTGCAATTCAGAGATGCTAGGTGGATCCACATTTTGACACGCGTGTGTGTGTGTGTGTGTGTGTGTGTGTGTGTGTGTGTGTGTGTGTGTGTGTGTGTGTGTGTGTGTGTGTGTGTGTGTGTGTGTGTGTGTGTGTGTGTGTGTGTGTGTGTGTGTGTGGATAGGTTTTAAAGAATCAACACCGGAGATAGGATTACAGTATTCGATTGAGGAATGAAAATTGTCAGTTAGAATAACAAGAACAACAAGAACAACAACAAAACCACCAACACTGATGAATCGAACAACGGACTAACGCAAACACGAAAGACTAAAAAAACAACAACAACCTGTTTCAAAATGCTCTACGGTACAAGAAAGCAGTCTCGCATGTACTGACAAAATACACACTGTCACGCATACACCCCATAATTATTGTCACACACACACACACACACACACACACACACACACACACACACACACACACACACACACACACACACACACACACACACAGAGTGCATCAGTATCTGGAGTAAACAGTACTTTTTGATTGTTGCACGAGTGATATGATTCGATTTGACCCGCCTTTAACTGCATGTCCACATAAAGACGAGCTGATCAATATCGTGCATGGCAAAAAAACAAGGGGCGGGGGGGGGGGGGGGGGGGGGGGGGGGAGTCAGACGGGGGAAGAGGGTGTTAGTTATGCGACTTGGTAAAGTGGTTTCACTGGCAGGACCGATCGAAAAATTATCCAATCCAATCCAATGTTCACTACTAAAGCGCAGAGGTACTCTAGTTGAGAGGAAGGTTCCATTTCGCCGCGCCGCTTTACGAGACTAATGCTTCCATTTTATGCTCACAGACCGTTCTGAGCTGCATTCGTGGTTCCTTTGGACACCTGCACAGTGACAGCGTCTGTAATTCTGGCACTGAGCCATAGGAAGCGTACTCGATGACGCGGCGACCGTCATACTGAACGCTCCAGTAGTGTAACAAAAGTAAAATTTGAATGTTGGACCGCTCGTGCAAAGTATAAACAACATTGTATTGCGACACTGTATCGCATTAAGAGCTCTACTAATTATCAATACAGAGTATTTCGAGCGTACTGGCGCATTCACGAGCGAAACTGTTTCAAACCATAAGGTGGTCTAGTAAAGATGGACTCGGACTTAGAAACCCGTTTAGAGACAACGTTATGTCAAAGTCTTGAACTCGGAACAGTTCGACAAGTCGCAGACACTGACAGGCACCAGTCGCATAGGCAGTCCTTACCCAAACTTGCAGTTAGTGACTAGAATATTGTACATGGAATATATTGTACCAAAAAAAAACAAAAAAAAAACAGCCCAACATGATGTACATGTGATATTGCACACAGAAGCAGCCAATCGTAAACAAGTATGCTTTGTCCAGCCGGTAGGTTATCACATAATGTAGCACTGAGCCAGCCCACATTTTGTCCACGATGCAACAACACAACATGACGAGTCATTCTGGAGGTGGATGCATGGAAATCAGGGAACCGGACGAAACGAAGGGAGGCCACTGAGTCAGTCGGACCGCCAATGGAGGGTTTGGCCGTTCAGTTCAGTTTAGACGGCCGGACAGCGGTCGCCTGAAAGGGGATGGCCGTTTATTAGGAGGCGGTCGTTCAAAGAGAGGCCCGTGTCAGTATACGAGCGTTGGCATGGTATGTGGGTGTGTTAGGCAGACAGTAGAGGGGTGGATAGGACTGAGGCGGGCACGCGACAGAGGTGAGGTCGTGTGCCGGGCTGCCATCCTTATCGCTTCGCCTTCGCCCTGGCCTTCAGTTTGGCGTGTCTAGCCAGTACTTTACGCGCATAGCCCATGAAATCTGAAACAAGAGGCAGAGAGGGCGGGGGGTTAGTATCAACAGCCCGGGCAGGAAGGTAGGGTGAGTATGCCGTTTCAAGTTCAGTCAATGCAGTCAAAAAGCAAGAGTCGACGGTGAGATAAAAGTTATAAGAACATGAAAGCAACGAATACATATCATGTCATCATGCATAATTACAACAAAGACGAATAATCAATTACAGTGGAGTATATATATAGGCCGCACGGCCCAAAACACGATGACCAGGCAGTGGCTGTTATTCAAAGGAGAGGAATAGGTGCGGCGTGTAGGGAAACTGGTAGCGAAAAGGCCTGGTTGTTTCCCTTGCCTCATGAAGCCGACATCAGTGTCTCTCTGTAGTGGCGCCTGGTTTTGGCATCATGCGAATCTGATCACAGAACCAATTTCCCAAACCCATCCCTCAGCATTTCGTTGTTATGAACGTTATAAAGGAGTGTCTAGATAGAATGCCACTGACGTATGCACTGTATAGAATTGCGCCATATGTTACGTATGATGGAGACGCCACAGTCAGGCGGAAAACCGTCTCCACTCCCCAACGGATCGTCTTCGTACTTTTGATTGTGTTCTTACAGTTGTCATCGCGGTGGGTAAGAAGACGTACTGTGCGTCACATTTGCAATACACTTACACACATAAGGCATGCAGATTCGGTCCCCACCTTTAAAACTGCAGCCACAACACACTTGTTCTCAGCCCAGCAGTAGTAATGTTGGAGGGACTGACAGAACTTGTGCGTGCGTGTGTGTGTGTGTGTGTGTGTGTGTGTGTGTGTGTGTGTGAGCGTGCCACATTTGCTGTATCTTTTATTGTTCTCTCTGGCATTAATTTTATTTTTTATTTGACTTTATTTGACTTTATTTGACCTTTTTTGATGTTTTTGATGTTCTTAAATTTTGTAAGCGCTTAGAGCTCGATGAGTATAAGCGCTATATAAATATCTATTATTATTATTATTATTAAAACATGTTATCGTGTAATCACGCTCAGTGTAAGATTGTTTTGCTTTTTATAATCTGACCAAACAGAGATACAGTTGGTGA
Source organism: Batillaria attramentaria (assembly GCA_018292915.2). Classification (NCBI taxonomy): domain Eukaryota; kingdom Metazoa; phylum Mollusca; class Gastropoda; family Batillariidae; genus Batillaria; species Batillaria attramentaria. The sequence goes on from JACVVK020000094.1 coordinate 318,852, forward strand.
ACTGCAGCAATACTGACAGAGTTTGCACACAAACAGCGCTGAAGCAAAATTAATATACACATTGGCTGCGAGTCAACCAGTTGGCCTGAGGACGACAGCAGCCCTTGTCCTTCCAAAAGATCAAGTTAGTCAGTCGTAGTGATCAAGATTAGTATGACAAGCAGAATGACAAACCAGGAACACGGTGAGTAGTGTACAAGTGTCATTTAACCCATAGACGCTGCCTCTATCGGCCCAGGAGTCGCGTTCACTGTCAAGTGTCATTTTCCGACAAGTCGCAAATCCACCAGCACACACGACCACAGCACATTCTGAAAGATGGACTTGGGCAAATTCTGACTCTAGGAAACGGAGGAAATCGCGTGGTGGATACACGACAGTCCGGAAAAATTCCGATAAATACAGTGAACTGGACCCCCTTCAGCCAGGCAGAGTGAGGTGATACCGAGAACAGTGAAAACGGTGTTGTACTGACCTTCGTAGTTGACCATGCCGTCTCCGTCCAGATCGGCCTCTTTGATCATCTCGTCCACCTCCTCGTCCGTCAACTTCTCGCCCAGATTCGTCATCACGTGCCGCAACTCGGCCGCGCTGATAAACCTGCATACACATAGTACACGACATTCAAATCTTCGGACGAAATCTCTAATTAACAAATAACTGAAAATACAAAAGACAGACACCCCCCCAAAAAAAAAAAAAAAAAACAAAAAAAAAACAACAACAACAAAAAAAAACAAAAACAAAACAAAAACAAACAAACAAAAACAAACAAAACAAAACAAAACAACAAAAAACCCCCCAAAACAAACAAAAAAATAACACACACAAGAAAACCAAAAACAAAACAAAACAATTAGCACAAGGTCTTGTCAGCGGTTTGTCTTTCGAGAGGAAGTCGTGACTGTTGTAAGTGTGCTGAAGCTAGCATCACAACTTGGATGCTTAAGATTTTCTGTGAAACACCAAGAAGCAACTTTGTATGCCTTCAGCAAGCTCGCCTTCCTTGGCAAAGGACAAGAAACCAGGCTACAATCACCCATTACCTCCTGGTATCCCAGGGAATAACGTGTTTGAGATGCCTTGCCTCAAACAACGACACACCACTACATGCTTTGGAGAACAATGATCAGAATATGACCCCAACAT